>JADRCD010206391.1:34928-45678 GCA_019843815.1 Montemys delectorum
GTGTGTGTGTGTGTGTGTGTGTGTGTGTGTGTGTGTGTGTGTGTGTGGTTTTTCAAGATAAGGTTTCTTGGTGTAGCTTTGGCAGTCCTAGAACTAGCTCTGTAAACCAAGCTGTCTTCCAACTCAGATCCACCTTCCTCTGACTCCCAAGTGTTGGCATTAAAGATGTATGACACAACTGCCTAACTGAATTGATATATTTTGGGGTTTAATTTTTATTAAACAATTTCTTAAATGAAAGCAATTAATACAAAATTTAAAACAATATATTGACTGTGCTAAGTATCACAAGTTCATGCAAAAATTTGAAAGCCTTTTTTTCCTGCAGTCTGACATCATCAATGTGCTGTTTGCTTGCTTTCCTGTATCTTGGAAATTCTGGATTGAAACTTCTGTTTCAAATGCAGTGTGTCCATAGAAAAATTAACATTTAAAGAGCTCAGCAATTTTATCAATCTGTGAAATGGGTCTGATGTTGAAAATACCCTACCTAAACTCCTAGAGATTCTCAGCTTCTAAAAGACCTTTATCAAGTTAACATTATCCTTTAAGTCAGAATGTTCCCAAACTGACATCATTTGCCTGAAATCAATGTGAAACATAGTGCAAGTACTATGTAATGTACATCAAGAGTGCATTCTGGTGAAGTCTCACAAATTATATACAATGCAATATGAGAATGAAGATATAACATATTTCTCTCATTTCATAAAATTACTATTTGCTTCTTAGAATCACGTCTTCTGCCTCCAGCACTGGACAACCATCAATTCTTGTCTGTTAGATTATGTCTTCACTTTCATAGACATACATGTACATTCTGTTGCTTTATTTTTGAATCATCTTGAAGTTCATTTTTTTCAGCTATGAACAATAATCTTCTACTAAGTAAAATAAGTTTTATGAGTATAAAAATCTTGTTTAATAATTTCATTTTAATATAAAAATTGGGTCATTAAGTGTGAATTTTATAAGTAAAAGTGGTAATAATATTCTCATATAAATTGTTATTTGGACCTATGTTTTGTCCTTGTGGGCTAAAGCAAAATAACAAGAAAAATATCTGATTTTAAATTTAAAAACTAATTTTAAAGCTCTTACGTGTATTTTCATATGTGTTGTTTTGTGTTTTCCCCTTGTCTTAAAATATTCTTTGATAATTCCATGCAATGCATTATAAAAACATTCACCTGCCTCCCTCAGCCCCTTCTAGAACTGTCTTTCCTACCACCCTGCATAATATCTTCTTTAAAACAATCACATTGAATATAGTGTGTGCTGGACATTTTCTTTTGATACATGGCATTACACTGGAACATGGCTGACCTTCCAGGGAACAGATCCTTAAAAAAACACTTATTTTCCCTCTCTTAGAAGCTAGCAGTTGCCAATGTTTCCTTAACTAGTGAAAGACTTTGTATCCAAGGCAGTCTTTTGCTCTAGCTTGAGCTTATACAACTCTTGTACATGTGCGGATCTTGTGCAGATCTTCTCTGCTGCTGTGAGTTCAAATGTCCAACTGCTCTGCTGGGTCTGGAAACTGATGTTTCATGGCAGTCATCACTGCCTCTGGCTCTTAGAACCTTTCTGATCCTGTCTATAAATATAAAACGTTCCCATCAGATGTAATCGAGTTTTGTGCTGCCTGTTCTTTAGCCCTGTACGCTGTCAGTCTTTCTATTTTTCCTTTTAATTAAGTATGTGGTATTACCTCATGATGACTTTTTAATTTTTTTAAATTAAGTATGTGGTGTTACCGCATCATGACTTTAATTTATTCTCATTCCATTACCCACTTGAATAGTTGTCACTTACACATCTGAATACCCTTTCAAAATTCTCTACTTAAAAAAGTAGCTTTTATATTACAATTGAGTATTAGAAGTCATATATGTTCACCCAGACCATCCCTACAGATGTCCACTTGAATGAATTATCTCAGTTTTTGATTTGTTGAAAAGACCTTTTGAAAGGCATTTTCTCTGAATGGATAGTTCTTGGTGGAAATAAGTTTCCTTTTCTGCAAGGTATTGCTCCAGCTTATTCCAGCTTGTGTGTTTTCTCACAGAAAGCCCGTTGTGTCTCTGATCTTTGTTTAAGCTCTTTACGGCATTTTATGACTCATCTTCTTTTGATTCCTACTAGGTAATTATAAGAGTTGGATTTTTACCTTTGCCTTTTAACTATTCAAATATCTCAGAGCTCTTGTATGTGAGAGAAAGTGTACATGTGCATTTGGGTATATTTGTGTTATGTGTTGGTGGTGTTATGTGGGCTCACATATATATGGATGTGTGTGTGTTTTTGTGCATGTGCATATGTGTGTGTGTGTGTATGTGTGTATGTGTGTTGAGTCATGAGCTCATGAACACTTATGGCAGTGTGTGTGCTCTCATTTGGTTTCAGATTGTGTAATATTAGATCAGGAGTCTGATGTGTTTCATTGTTATCATAAGAATTATTGACTTTAATCATTTCCAATATTAAAATATTTCTTTTCACCCCTTTCCCAAGTTGTAAATTTTATTTAAATATATGGCAGGCAATTCAACACCTCTTTCCTTTTCTGCCTCTTTCTCTCTGTGTGTTACTGTGTCTCTTCTCTCTGGTCCATGTTTTTGTTTCTATTTGAACCATATGCCTTAACCTTAGAACACCCCTATTCCTTTTGTTTTAGTCTGTGTCACTGATAAAACTGCACATGGTATATATAGCCTCTTTTAACATGCTTCCCAGAGCATTGCAAACCATCACTTCCATGTAATCTTCTCTCATTTACTGCTACCTCTCTGACCTTGGATGTTCTATATAATTTTCTAGGAGCACCTTGGGTATATCCATCCTATTTATTTCAAATTGTGTTAACAATGAATCTAGCACCCATGATATTTGAGACACTGCTTAGCTCCATACTCTTACCAATGTTTCTTTATTCACACAAAACCAAAGAGAAAATTAAAGAATGGATGTGACTCTTGTGGTCACAGAGTTGGTATTTCTTGGTCCAATAGTAAATAGTCGGTGTTCATTTAAAGGCACAAGTCTATGTCTAAATCATATTCAGTTTCCTTCATTGTTTCCATTTCTACCTCCTCTCTATCAGCAAAGTGCTGAGGGCATCACTCAGACAGTAAATCAAATTATACTGTTCTTTCCTGATTTGTCTGCTTAGACTGCTATCTTCTAAAGGCAATGTATTTGATGTTCTATATATAACTTGAGTTACTTATTAAATCAAAGAAAAAATTGAGGACTCTGCAAATAACATCCATGCTTTCTCCTTTTGATTTTGCTTTTTCCCCACTCTGAGTCATAATAACATTCTTCCTTGGCCACAAGTAGTAGCAACAAGAACAGAATCAATGAGTGGTCTTCCAGAAATAACCGCACATCTGACAGTCAGGTTTGATCAGTTTTCTATATAAATTATTGCTCCATTAATTCAGAAGTTGGAAGGGGAAGTAGGAGCCAAATATCACATTTAACTATACACATGTATGAAAAATTTAAGAAAACATGAATAAATCTTATTAAGTGATTCTTTTTTAAAATTTCAATTGCTGCTTCCCTGCTGACCCCTCATAGGTCCCTCCCTCAAAACTCTTGCCCCCATCTCCTCTGAGATGGTGTTGACCCCCTAGAAATCCCCTATCCTGGTACATCAAGTCTCTGCAGGGCTAGGCACATTCTTTCCCACTGAGGCCAGACAAGGTAGCCCTGTTGGGGAACCTATTCTACAAACAGGCAACAGCTTTAGGTACAGCACTTGCTTTAGTTGTTGAGAAACCTATATGGAGACTGAGCTGCACATCTGCTACATATGTGCTGGGGGCCTTGGTCCAGCCTGTGTATGCTCTTTAACCTGCATATTTCCCTTTCAGTTTTTGTTTGTTTGTTTGTTTAAATTTCAATCAAGGATTTAGGGCATTTTCCTGATTAGTGATCAATAGCAGAGTGTTCAGTCCATTATGAGTGGTGTCACACCTCACCTGGTAGTCCTTTGTTCTACAAGAAAACAGGGTAAGCAAGCTGTGTAGAACAATCCAGAAGGCAGTACTCATGGCCTTTCTGTCAACTCTTGTCTTCTGCTAAGACAGTCATTTTGGATTTTTCCAATCATATATTATAAGCCAATCTAATAAATCTCCTTTAATATATATATATATATTAAATATAAATATATATGTACATGTACATATATATTTAATGCTGTTCCTCTACAGATGGTTAATGCAAGGGGCAAGTATGTCACCCACTAAAGCATCTCTTTGTCCTTTGTTTTTGATGATGAGAATTTCATATGTGTGCTTCCTTGATGATTCCAGCACATGCTCTCAAAAATAATTGTTCAAAACCAAGATATTGCATGTTTTTTTAGAATTTAAGGCCTACATCCGAGTATAATTAGAATATTAGTATGTCCTTGCATCCTGTTAGAAGTCTTCCCTTTCATGCTATGGAGATGAATGGAATGTTTGAAAAGGTGCTATGCTTTTCAGTTTTGTAAACTTGGTATAAACTAGATTCATGTAGTAAGAGGGGAACCTCAACCGAAGAGTCGTTTCCACCCCTACATCCCTATATCTTTGGCATGTAACATGTATATGAGGGTCTTTGTTTTTCTTTTTTTATTAGATATTTTCTTTATTTACATTTCAAATGATATCCCAGTTTCCCATTAAAACAAAAACAAAAACAAAAACAAAAACAAAAACAAAAAAACCTATTCCCTCTCCCCTTCTCCCTGCTCACCCACTCCTGCTTCCTGGCCCTGACATTCCCCTACACTGGGACATAGAACCTTTACAGGATCAAGGGCCTCTCCTCCCACTGATGACCAACTAGGCCATCCTCTGCTGTATATGCAGCTGGAGCCATGAGTCCCACCATGTGTACTCTTTGGTTGGTGGTTTAGTCCCTGGGAGCTCTAGGGGTACTGGTTAGTTCATATTGTTGTTCCTCCTATGGAGCTGCAAACCCCTTCAGTTCCATTCTCTAGCTCCTTCATTGGGGACCCTGTGCTCAGTCCAATGAATGGCTGTGAGCTTCCACTTCTGTATTAGTCGGGCACTGGCAGAGTCTCTCAGAAGACAGCTATATCAGGCTCCTGTCAGCCAGCACATGCTGGCAACCACAATAGTGTCTGGGTTTGGTTATTGTATATGGGAAGGATTCCCAGGTGGCCTCTGGATTGTCCTTCTTCCAGTCCCTCCTCCATACTTTGTTTCTGCAACACCTCCCATGTGTATTTTGTTCCCTGTTCTAAGAAGGATCAAAGTATTCACATTTTGGTCTTCCTTCTTCTTGAATTTTTTTGTGGTTTGTGGATTATATTTTGATTATTCTGAGCAATCAAAACAATCCTGAGATTCTACCTGACACCAGTCAGAATGGCTAAGATCAAAAACTCAGGTGACATCAGATGCTGGAGAGGTTGTGGAGAAAGAGGAACACTCCTTCATTGCTGGGGGGATTGCAAGCTGGTACAACCACTCTGGAAATCAGTTTGACAGCTCTTCAGGAAACTGGACATAGTACTACCAGAGGACCCATCTATACCACTCCTGGGCGTATACCCAGAAGATGCTCCAACATGTAATAAGGACACATGGTCCACCATGTTCATAGCAACCTTATTTATAATAGCTGGAAGCTGGAAAGAACCCAGATGTCCCTCAACAGAGGATTGGATACAGAAAATGTGGTACATGTACACAATGGAGTACTACTCAGGTATTAAAAACTATGAATTTATGAAATTCTTAGGGAAATGGAAGGATCTGGAGAATATCATCCTGAGTGAGGTAACCCAATTACAAAAGAGCACACATGGTATGCACTCTCTGATAAGTGGATGTTAGTACATTGTGATTCTTAATCCTATCAATTGATTGTGAAGATTAATCACAAAAATATATATGGGACATAAATTAATGTCATCTTTAAACTCAAGTGGCATGAATAAGATATTTTGTAATATATATATATATGTATATACACACATACATATATGTATTTACATATATATAATAAAAAACATGAAAATTTTGAAATACATTTAGCTCAGAGTATTTTGCTTAAGGCATATCTATTTTATAACACTCCCTACATCAAGATGAGCCATATACATCACCAGTTCTTCCTGGGACTTTCTTTAATTAATAGTTTATGTGGGAAAGTCTATGCCAGTGTGGATAGGACCAACACTCTACAAGCAGGCCAGGGATGTATAAGGAAGATAGCTGATCAAGCAAGCCCTGGAGAGCAAGGCAGTAAGCAGCACTCCATGACCTCTGCTTTAGTTTCTGCCTCCAGGTTCCTACCTTGAATTTTTTTTCTTGCCTTCCCTTAAGGATGGAATATGACATGGAAATATAAGATCAACTGTTTTCTTCCCCTTTTGCCAGTGTTAGATAAAATCAGGTGACTAGTGTGATTGAACTTCAATTACTTCATTGCTAAATGCAAAATCAAAACCTACCTCACAAGGCTATTTGGTAGACAAAATATTGAAGAACAATGTAGTTTGAAATTAGCTATATATTACTTATATATAAGGTGTACTAAAACAGAATTTTATTTACAAATTGTGAAATTATAAATGAGTTTTAGCTACATCCACAATATTTTGACTGATCATACAGCTTATAGTATTTATGATTATGTATTTTTTATTTGTAAGCAAAGAACTATAAAATATTCTTGTGTTGGGCCCTATTTTGGTCCTGGCTTAGGCCTTGAGGACAAACCCGAGTCTGGCTTGCATTTCTATGGTCTTGTAGAAGAGCCTAAGCCTGACTCTAGCTTTGAGACTGGTCCTAGTCACTTCCATATCAGGGTAACTCAGCAAGACCTCTTTGGCCCTGCCTCTGTCTCACCTTTGCTGACGTAGAGCTTTGCATTGGCCCTGTCAGTCACTCCATTCTCTGTTACCCTGCTCAGCCTCCTATGTCATCTTATCCCACGAAAAATCCCCCTCTCTATGTTCTGAACTTATATAAGGAAGAGGCTGATGCCATAAAATTGAGTTCCTGCCTCCACAAGACTCCCGGCTCAGTTGGTCCATAGACACTCTCCAACCTGGAGAGACCCCAGTGGGACAAGGACCTCTGTTCTTTCACCTATACCTACTGGCAAGGAGTCAGCATTCTTGGAATCCAGAGATATATCTGCCTTATTGTTCGCTTTTTCTTTTTACCTTTCTATATGTTGATAAGCACCGAAAATACCCACTGTTGATAATGGACAATTCTTTCATCAGGATACAATAATCCATTTCCAGCCTTACTTCTCTCTACTTTTATTAGCATAGGGAATCTTGCTGACAGTAATTTAATATGGTGTCTCCTCTTCTGTGCTGTTTCATAGAAAATTATAAGATGTTATATACCATTTGTGTTGAGTGATAGCAGAGGTGTTAAGGTTGCCACCAGAAAGGCAATGAGAAAGCCAGCCATATTCTTCAAAGGCATTGGTGTAGCAATGACAAGGTGTCAATCTAAAATGTTAAGAAAATATTCAAAAGCTAAAAGAGGTACCTGTTCCTTACTTTAATTCAAACCTTTAAAAACTTTTTACTTGCTCAACTCAAAGAATGGTTCTTTTAAAAGACTCACCTTGGTTTTTAATAGCTGTGTAGTACTCCATTGTGTTGATGTACCACATTTTTGTATCTATTCCTCTGTTGAGGGACATCTAGGTTGTTTCCAGTTTCTGGAAATTATAAATAAGGCTTCTATGAACATGGTGGAGCATGTGTCCTTATTACATGTTGGAGCATCTTCTGGGTATATGCCCAGGAGTAGTAGAGCTGGGTTCTCTGGTAGTACTATGTCCAATTTCCAGAGGAACTGCCAAACTGATTTCCAGAGTGGTTGTACCAGCTTGCAATCCCCCCAGCAATGAAGGAGTGTTCCTCTTTCTCCACAACCTCTCCAGCATCTGCTGTCACCTGAGTTTTTTATCCTAGCCATTCTGACTGGTGTGAGTTAGAATCTCAGGATTGTTTTGATTTGCATTTCCCTGATGACTAGGGATGTTGAACATTTCTTTAGGTGCTTCTCAGCCATTCGGTAGTCCTCAGTTGAGAATTCATTGTCTAGCTCTGTACCCCATTTTTAATAGAGTTATTTGGTTCTTTGGAGTCGAAGGTTCTTGAGTTCTTTGTGTATATTTGATATTAGCCCTTAATCAGATATAGGATTGGTAAAGATTTTTCCCAGTTTGTTGGTTGCTGTTTTAAACTATAAAATTCTTAGGGAAATGGATGGATTTGGAGAATATCATCCTGAGTGAGGTAACCCAATCACAAAAGAACACCCATGTGTTCTCTCTCTAATAAGTGGTTATTAGCCAGAAGATCAGAATATACAAATTACAACCCACAAACTATAAGAAACTCAGGAAGAAGGAAGACCAAAGTGTGGATACTTTATTTATTCTTAAAAGGGAGAACAAAAATACTCATGGAAGGAGTTGTCGAGACAAACTATGGAGCAGAGACTGAAGGAAGGACAAATCATAGATTGCTCCACTTGGGAATCCTTGCCATATTCAATCATCAAATCCAGATACTATTGTGGATACCAGCAAGTGTTGGCTGACAGGAGCCTGATATAGCTCTCTCCTGAAAGGCTCTGACAGTACCCTACTAATACAGCCATCCATTAGACTGAACACAGGGTCCCCAATCAAGGAGCTAGAGAAAGGTCCCAAGGAACTGAATGGTTTGCAGCCCCTTAGGACGAATAACAATATGAACTAACTAGTACCCTTATAGCTCCCAGGGACTAAACCACCAACCAAAGTGTACACATGGTGGAACTCATGTCTACAGCACATGTATAGAGAGAGGATGGCCTAGTTGGTCATCAACGGCTGGAGAGGCCCTTGGTCCTGTGAAGATTCTATGCCATAGTGTAGGGGAATGCCAGGGCCAGGAAGCAGGAGAGGATGAGTTATTGAGCAGGGGGAGGGGGGAGGGAACAGGAATTTTTTTTCTTGTTTACTGTTTTTATTTTATTTTACTTTTTTCTTTTCTTTTCTTTTTTTTTTTTTTTTTGAGGGGAAACTGGGAAAGGAGATATCATATGACATGTAAATAAAGAAAATATCTAATAAAAAAGAAAAAAAGAAAAAAATCACCTTGGATGAAATAAACTTTTAATTTTACTATATTTAAATAGTTCTATGTATTTCTGATTAGATAGTTACAAGCACTTAAATATTCCCACAGAAAGCAATCATTTAATCCTGCTTCATAGGAAGCAATTGTACAGTGTCTATATTTCCTGCATTATTCAGCTCATACCTTATCTTTTCTGGAGACTTTTATATAGTATAATAACTTCAGAAAATGATATTAATATACCTAATGCCAGAGCTCCTGCCAATCTTAATTTACACCTTCTATGGTAGTTTGAATATTTTATTTATGCTTAAATGTCAATTATGCTACTGCAAATGTCACCAAATGGGTTATTAGCTATCCATCCCTTTGTCTATAATCTCAAAATCACACATGACTATATTAAGTGTTCAATCAGATGGTTATGCACATATTTTGTGTTTGTGGATGACTGCAAAACCAAAACCCTCACAGGTATCTGTTCCCTTATATATCTCAGAAAGAAAATTTCTCTTGTAAAAGTGTATGCAGGACAGAAAGACAGCTCAGTAGGCAAAAGCATTTGCTGGGCAAGAATGGCAATAAACTCCTTGCATTTGATTCCTAGAATGTACAATGGAGGGAAATAACGGACTCCATGAAGCTGTTATCTGACTTCACATGGCATGCACATTATGTACTTCAAAGTACTTTATGCACATTAACATTGTGTTTCATGAGGAACAGGGCCTGTAGAGCTAGCAACTGAATTACCAAGTGCAAGAGAGCATAGATACAGACCTGGAGCAGATTAGACAAAAAAAATCATAGTGCCTACCATCATTCAGACACTTACTATTCTTGATGGTGGAGTGTGAGGTACTCAGCTTGTCCTGCCCCAACTGGTCTAGAGACAAGTGGATAAATAAAAGTCCCTGAACACTTTCCTTGCTTTCCCAACATGAGAGTAAGAGTCTCGCGATGATCATGATATATACAACCAGAGGAGTATCTCTTATGAGCTGGAGATCCCAGCCCAATATATCCAGGAACATAGGCAAGTAATATTTTATATCAATTGTGAAAGTGAAAAATTTAAATGAATAAGACTAGCTTTTTTTATTTTTTATTAGATATTTTCTTTATTTACATGTAAATTTCTCCTTTCCAAGTTTCCCCTCCAAAGAACAAACCCTGTTACCTCCCCGCTCCCCATGCCTGCCACCCCACCTTCTCCCACTTATTGGCCCTGGCATTCCCCTACACTGGGGCACAAAACCTTCACAAGGCCGAGGTCCTTTCCTCCTATTGATGATCGAATTTGCAATCCTCTGCTATACACATGCTGCCAGAACATTCAGTCCCACCATGTATAGTTCTTGGTTGGTGGTTGGGTTCCTGGGAGCTCTGAGGGTACTAGTTAGTTCATATTGTTGTTCGTCCTAAGGGGCTGCAAACCCTTCAGCTCCATAGATCCTTTCTCTAACTCCTTCATTGGGGACTGTGTACTCAGTTCAATGAATGGCTGTGAGCCTCTACATTTGTATTAGTCAAGTACTGTCAGAGCCTCTTAGGAGATAGCTATATTTAGGCTGGCTTGTCCTTCCTTCAGTCTCTGCTCCGTAGTTAATCTCTGCCACTCCT
>JADRCD010206391.1:51270-71845 GCA_019843815.1 Montemys delectorum
GTCACCTGAGTCTTTTATCCTAGCCAATCTGACTGGTGTGAGGTGGAATCTCAGAGTTGTTTTGATTTGCATTTCCCTGATGACTAAGGATGTTGAACATTTCTTTAGGTGCTTCTCAGCCATTCGGTAGTCCTCAGTTGAGAATTCATTGTCTAGCTCTGTACCCCATTTTTAATAGGGTTATTTGATTCTCTGGAGTCTAACTTCTTGAGTTCTTTGTATACATTGGATATTAGCCCTCTATCAGATATAGGGTTGATAAAGATCTTTTCCCAATTTGTTGGTTGCTGTTTTGTCCTATTGACAGTGTCTTTTGCCTTACAGAAGCTTTGCAACTTTATGAGGTCCCATTTGTCAATTCTTGATCTTAGAGCAGAAGCTATTGGCGTTCTCTTGATGAAAATTTCCCCTGTGCCTATTTGCTCAAGGTTCCTCCCCACTTTCTTTTCTATTAGTTTCAATGTATCTGGTTTGATGTGGAGGTCCCTGATCCACTTGGACTTGAGCTTTGTACAAGGCGAAAGGAATGGGTCGATTTGCATTTTTCTACATGTTGACCGACAGTTGAGCCAGCACCATCTGTTGAAAATGCTGTCTTTTTTCCACTGTATGGTTTTAGCTCCTTTGTCAAAGATGAAGTGACCATAGGTACATAGGTTCATTTCTGGGTCTTCAATTCTGTTCCATTGATCTACCTGCCTGTCACTGTACCAATACCATGCAGTTTTTATCACAATTGCTCTGTAGTACAGCTTAAGGTCTGGGATGGTGATTCCACCAGAGGTTCCTTTTTTGTTGAGAATAGTTTTGGATATCCTGGGTCTTTTGTTGTTCCAGATGAATTTGCAAATTGCTCTTTCTAAGTCTGTGAAGAATTGAGTTGGAATTTTGATGGGGATTGCATTGAATCTGTAGATTGCCTTTGGTAAGATTTCTATTTTTACTATATTAATCCTGCCAATCCAAGATTAGCTTTTATTCACTATACCTAGACTCTTAATAATTAAAACTAATAAAATTTTATGAATTTTTCCAAGATATTACTATGACATATACCAATTCCAAAAGAAGTTATAGGATGTTCTTTGCTAATACTGATTAGATAAATAAAATATATTTTATATTTATCTGAAATTACTAAGTTAAAGTATTAATAATTAAAGGTTTCAAGGGATTTTATTTTTAAAAAATTCCAAAATTGTCACTATATATTGTTTATGAACCTAAAATTTCTTTTGAACTTTATGTTAGTTATATTTACAAAGAGCCTCTTTCATGTAAAATAAATGTAAATACAATGTAATGTGAAAAATAATGAAATAATTGTTTTAATCCATGTATCATATCTTAGATGTAGCTTATAAAATAACATTGTTTGGAATAGTTGTTTGGTCTGTCGTGTAGGCTAAAAGCTCTAAGGGTCTTTCTTGGTTTGACAGATAGGATGCCATTAACTGTATTCTAGTTATTTCTCTCAATTCAAATCGAGCTTCTTGTAGTGAGTCAACTGTGTTCAGTTCCATACGCCCATCACCTTGCCCTTGTGTGGCACTGGTGTTAGTCCATGTGCATAGAGAGGCATGGAGACATTGGCATTCAGTTTATATATCCCTGCAGACCTTCAAGACCCAGTGTTACAAGAATGGAAAGGATTCTCAACTTCTTTGTATTTCCCAAACTCTGCTCCAAGGTTATGCATGAGTGATTCATATGTAAGACAGATTTGATAAGATACACAATTGACTTTTCCTAATTTCATTCTATAACTGCTGCTTATTTTCTCTATGGTTTAGCTCCTTATGAAGTTTGTCACCTAAAAGTTATCTATTTGGCAAATCCTCAGTTTAGCTGTCTCAGTTCATGACTCACCTCAATTATAATAGTTGTCACATTTGATACCTAAGATATAGTTTACTCTGAAATATTTTTTTCAGAATTTTCTTGTTTGTGGTTCATTTTTAGTATTTCTGTTATTATGGGAAAAATCTTTCATATTGGAGTACAACCTAACCCGAAGAAGCCTACAGCATTGTAGTCATCTCCACAGTCAACAATTTTATTTTTGATCACAAGATCTTATAGCATTTGTAACCTTCAGTAAAGAAGGTGCTCATTTTGTTACCCAAGTTAAGTCAATTAATTAGATTTTCTGTCATTTTACAAAAAGGAAATAAGACAAAATACTCCCCAAAGTTCCTACAAATAAACTACATTGAAAATAGTAGCAGCATAGTCTTACTATAAATTAATAACGTTAAGGAAAGATCAAAAGTCATTTACTATGAGTAGATAAAAATTTTATGCCATCTTTTGAAAGACATTATTTTTCACGTTTAGACCTCTTGGTGTGATAAACCATATTAGGAGATTTTCTAAACAAATAATATTAGTAGATTTTCTAAGACAATGTCATTTTCTGATGCCTGAAGTCAACACATGTTCCTTAAAATAAATGGTGTTTTATCTACTGTAATTTTGAAAGTGATTTGATAGCATTGTAAGAAAGTATATGCATCCTATAGCTATTTTATAGAAAAATACATCTTTGTAGCCTGAGTTATATTTGAAAACATCTGCCATGTATGCTCAAGGCAGATGTTTGGTGAAAGCAAAATGAGGCTAATGACTCAGTGTGGTAAGCTTCTCATAGAGCAATTGAGACTTGAAATGCTGTTACTACCCTAGGCCTAATTTCCTCACTTGTTTGATATTCTTTTCTTTTAAATACTTTACAAGTTTCAAAGGGCAAAGTTCTTATTATAAAAAATTCTCTTGAAAATATTCATTCTTAACCTATTTTTACTTATAATTCCTTAATAGTTTTTTGAAATATCCTTTAATCATGGTACTTGGGAGGCAGAGGCAAGCAGATCTCTGTGAGTTCAAAGTTATCATGGTCTACAGAGTGAGTTCCAGGACATCTAGGACCACACAGAAACACTGTCTCTACAAAAAAAAAAAAAAAAAAAAAAAAGAAATATTCATTTAAAAGATACATCATCCCTGTTCTTTCTTTTAAGAAGAGTGTACTGGCTAGTTTTGAGTGTCAACTTGACACAGGCTGGAGTTATCACAGAGAAGTGAACTTCACTTGGGGAAATGCCTCCATGAGATCCAGCTGTGGGGCATTTTCTCAATTAGTGATCAAAGGGGTAGTGCCATCCCTGGGCTGGAAGTCTTGGGTTCTATAAGAGAGCAGGCTGAGCAAGCCAGGAGAAGCAAGCCAGTAAGGAACATCCACTCCATCGCCTCTGCATCAGCTCCTGCTTCCTGACCTGCTTGAGTTCCAGTCCTGACTTCCTCTGGTGTTCAACAGCCATGTGGAAGTAAGCTGAATAAACCCTTTCCTCCCCAACTTGCTTCGTGGTCATGATGTTTGTGCAGGAATAGAAACCCTGACTAAGACAAATTGGTACCAGAAGTGGGGTATTCCTGTGACAACCTGACCATGTTTTGGGGAGGACTGTGGAAGGACTTTGGAACTTTGAGCTAGAAGAGCCACTGTTAAGAACTCTGTGAAATGTCTGTGGGAGCTTGGAAGATCTTGTTGAGAACAGTGCAGAGATGGAGGCCTGGCTTGTGAAATTTCAGAGGGAAGATTAAAGACTCTTATCAGGGCTATGTTGTTTTGATTGTGAAGATTCTGTGGTTCTGGTTAGCTGGGGCTAAATTATCAGCTGTGATTAACAAGATACCAGAACTACTAAAATGAAAACTTTGCATTGCTGGGACTATTGATGCTGGTTAGCTGGAGCTAAGAAATTAGCGGTGATTAAGAAAAGACCAGCATCATTGAGGTGACATCTTCTGGAGAGTGTTTTCTGAGAGCACTAAGAGGCTATGTTCCAGAGGTAGCCAAGGTTGTACCTTGTGCTGCAGCAGGACTTGGTAATGTGTAAGAGTCACCCAGGTAGTACTGGTTTTGACAGCATGAAGGGGTCATGGAGAACAGCTGAGGCTTAGCACAGTGAGAGGCCATGGAAGGCCATTGGTAAAGGTGCAGCCTCAGTTTGTAATTGTTGGCCCAGGACTGAAAGTGTCATGCAAAGGAGTTGAGGCTTGGCACCGTAAAGACAGTCTATGAGAGGCTATTGGTAAAGCCTGGTTACAGCATTGTTTTAAAAATGCCAGTACCATGCAATGACCACCAAGGACAGCAGCAGCAGTGGAATATAGGCATCTGGAGCCCAGAAGACAAGATGTGTGTTACAAAGGACAGAGTTGGAGAAGTGACCAAAGCCCTTAGAGGAGCCCAGAAGATTGTGAGTTGGATTCCAGACACTGGTTTTGCTTTTGATTGTGACTGTGCCCTGATATTTTTCCCTCTTGAAAAAAGAATGTATTTTAGTGAAGCCCACAGTTAAGAGACTTTGAATTTTAAAAGATATTAGACATTTTAAATTGATTAAACTTTTAATATGTAAAGACTGTGAGACTTTAGATCTTGGGGATGAATAAGAACATAAGGGTTGAAGCTTAATAGTGATGTGTTTGTGTGTCAAGTTGACAAGGGGTCAATTGTACTGGCTAGTTTTGAGTGTCAACTTGACACAGGCTGGAGTTATCACAGAGAAGTGAACTTCACTTGGGGAAATGCCTCCATGAGATCCAGCTGTAGGGCATTTTCTCAATTAGTGATCAAAGGGGTAGTGCCATCCCTGGGCTGGAAGTCTTGGGTTCTATAAGAGAGCAGGCTGAGCAAGCCAGGAGAAGCAAGCCAGTAAGGAACATCCACTCCATGGCCTCTGCATCAGCTCCTGCTTCCTGACCTGCTTGAGTTCCAGTCCTGACTTCCTCTGGTGTTCAACAGTCATGTGGAAGTAAGCTGAATAAACCCTTTCCTCCCCAACTTGCTTCATGGTCATGATGTTTGTGCAAGAATAAAAACCCTGACTAAGACAAAGAGCATTTCTGTGTTTAAAAAAAAAAAACAAAACCTTTGAGATGGGTAGGTGATTGTATCCCTCCACCAGGGGCCATGCCTATCCACTGGAGTTGTTCTCCACAGGTTCTATTTCCCCATTCTGTGTGTGTTATGGCTAACCCAGAAATGTTCCTTTCCAAAGGAAGAACAAGAACAAAAATGGGACAGAGACTGAATGAAGGGCCAGCTGGGGAACAGCCCCACCTGGGAGATAGACCATGTCTGTAGACACCAAACCCAACATTGCTGCTGGGTTCAAGAGGTGCTTAAGGACATGAATCAAGTGAGGCAGTTCCTGGGGTGGTCAGACCAGCAACTGACCAATGCAGAGGAGGATGCTCAGAGCCAACCATTGGGCTGAACTTGGGGAATCTGGTGGGGGAGTTGGCAGAAGGACAGGAGGAGTAGAAGGGGAATTGCAACCTCACTGGAAGAACAACATAGGCTGGCCTGACCACACAGTTCTCCAAGAGACTAGACCACCAACCAAGGAGAGAGCAACAGGAAAGGAGTCCCTTTGTCCCAGGGAGGTTTGATATCCTAGAGTAGGGAGATGCTGGAGCAGTAGGGCAGGAGAGTGTTGGTGGGTAGGGGAGTACTCCCATACAGGCAACAGGGAGGGGGCCGGCCTATATGGGATGGAAGTGGTTGATGGAGGGGTAACTGAGAAGTGGGATATCATTTGAGATATAAACGAATGGAATGATTAATAGTAATAAAAGAAAAAAGAGACATCATTTTTAATTATGATGTAACTTTTGTATGATGTATAATTTGTGAGAGGGTAAACACTTTTTCTCATGTGTGCATGCTTGTGTATGCAGAGATGAGAGTCAGAGACTTCCAAGCTGGAGTTACAAATGGGGGAAATGTGCCTTGTTATATGGGTGCTGGGACCCAAAACTCTAATCCTCTTGATAATGTAGATGGTGCCCTGAGCCATTGAGCTTTATCTCCAACTCTAATGATTTCTGTGACATTAATTTATTCAGGATCTTACAAATTTAGATCAATTCACTTTTTCTTTGGTTACTTTATTTATTTACATTTCAAATGTTGTCCTTCTTCCTGGTCTCCCCTCTGCAAACACCCTCCCATCCCCCCTTCCACTTTGCCTCTAAGAGGGTGCTCCTTCACCCACCCACCCACTCCCACCTTACTCCTCTAGCATCCCCCTACCCTGGGGCTTCATGCCTCCACAGGAACAAGGGCATCCCTTCCCATTGATTCCAGATAAGTAATCCTCTGGTACATATGCAGATGGAGCCATGGACCCACCCATCTATACTTTTTGGTTGGTGGTTTAGTCCCTGGGAACTATGGGGGATCAGGTTAGTTGATTATTTTTCTTTCTATGGCGTTGCAATTCCCTTCAATCCTTCCCCTAACTCTCCCATTGGGGTTCCTGGGCTCAGTCCGATGGTTGGCACTGACTTTCTGTGTCTGTATTAGTCAGGTACTGCCTTAGTAAAGCGTTTCATCCTCAGAATATATATACTTCAGATTTATGATATAGAGACAATCACGGAGAAGTACCAATTTTAATGTCATAAACCCTGAAATTATAGTGGTATTAATTCTTTTAGTTATATGATGACAGCTGAGGTTATTGAGAAATAAAATATTGATAAATTTTAAAATATTTATTTTAATTGTTACAGGTAGTTTTTTTTTTTTTTTTTTTTACTATTCCTGAAGCTTAGAAAATAACTCAGTACTTGTTCTTGAAGAGAATGTGGGTTTGGTTTGCAGCACCCACATGGTGGTTTAAACTTGTTAGAGTAGATTCTCCATTTATGTGGAGTCTGGAGATCCAATTCTGAAGTTCAGGCTTGAGTGATGAACTATCCACCGTGCTGTCCTTTACTTAAGGTTCTGTATATTATTGAAAATGTTTTGTGTCATTGACTTACTGAAGAGAATTTTCTATATATTTCTGAGCTTTGGTTTCTTTAGAGTTGGGTAATTTCTTTAAATTCACTTTAATTTTTACCTATATTTGCCACATATCAACAAAGTGTTTAGTATCTCATTGTGCTTGAATATAGATATTTCTTATTATAATTCTGTCATTTTTAACTTCCATATTACATAATTTAATAACATACTAATAAGTCATTAATTCTCATATTTTTATAATCTTGGAAAATTTACATTTAAAGACAAATATTATTTGATGATCACCTTTAATGGCAGTACTCACAGACTTTTACCTTTTCCTGGAATTGAAATTATGCACTTTTTGTTGTTTATTTTTACCAGATATGTTTTCTAACATGAAAGCTTTAGTGTATTATTCAGAGTCTTATTCTTCACAGCACATGTATATGAATTAGCTATAATATCTTTGCCTTTAGCTGTAAGTCTTCTCAGTGCGGAATAGGATTGGCTCCATGTCATATATTCTATTTGAAACTGCTTCTATTTTTACTCTTGAGATCTTTGGAGTCAATTGAGTAGATTGTACACTCTGTTTCTCTTTCTCTATCCATTTAGAACCAATATTCTGAACTATACTTTTATTGATCATGTCCTATAAATAATATATAACTCAGCAAATGCCAGAGTTAACTACTGTATAAATTCTTTATAAATACAATTTTAATTCTGAATAGTCCTAGGACATGTGTCATCATTTATATAACACCTCTCTTGCTTTTATTTTTGTTTTAATGCTGCAGTTATTATAAATAGGGTTTTTCAAAGCCAATACAGGTATGACTTCTCAACAACCATCATATTTCGTTCATTTTATTACAGCAATTCATGTCATTCATGGGGTTATATTGCAAGATGCTGAGTGGATGTCAGATACAGTCTATGTCTTTTCTATATACATGATGAGGTTAAACTTTAATTTATGAATTTGTCACAGTTATCAATGAAGAACTAACAATAAAAGAGTACAATTACAAAAACATGTTGATACACAAATTGTGTGAATATGGATCACTCAAAATATATTATACTGTGCTCATCCTTCTTGTGGTGATGTGAAGTGGCACAAATCCTACAAAATGGGATGAAACAGCTGAATAAGATAGACACTATGGTGTACCATCAGCTTACAACTGGGGACAGGTACTAAGATGGTCTTAGTTAATCTAATAAATGAGAACTGCTACTGTATTACTGATAGGTGGAGATTATACTAGCATGGATATAGTGATCATGAACATAACTTAATCCTGACCAATGCAGAGAGGGATAATATGAGATTTCATCACACCTATCTGAATGATACACAACTCGAATTTATGATTATTTATTTCTAGAAGTTTGAACTTCATATTTTCAGAGCAGGAATGACTGTGTTAAATGAATCAGTGTAAGGCAGATTTAAGATGGAAAAAGAGAATCTCGGTATTGTACTAGAATAGTTATAAAAATTTTATTTATGGATGATATAAAATTGTTTTTGTTGAGAATTGTCTAGTGCATACTCTAATTTTTAAAGAGACTATTATATCAATCTCATTTTCAAATATTGCTATTTGTCAATTATTGAAAAACAATTATTTTAGTCATAGTTTCTAAATGTCATATTATGATCTAAAAATGCCCTCCTAATTAATAATGCTATCTATTCTTCATTTACACCCCTTTATAGACAATATTACGTGAGTTAGGACTATAGATTTTTCTCATTTTGAGAGATTATCAAGATAATCTAAGGAACATGGGGTAGCTTCTCAAATATAAATTCTTCAGAGTTTTAAAGGTATGGATCACTCTAAAGGAATTTTATAATCTTTTTATTTATAGATTACTGTAACCCCTTGTAGGAGAAATCGAGTAGATAGGTTATCAGATATATTGATTGAAGAGATAATTCCATTTGATCCTATAATTTGAATAAGCAATAATATTTTATGATAGTAATATTTTAAATTTCACATACAAACACCATAAATTAATTAAAGTTTACCAGATGATAAAATTTGAATGGCTTCTTACACTTTATTGGAAATCCTAATTCCAACCATTTCTAAACACGGTGATAATATGAACTAAAAAGAGATTGATTACTATGATTTGCAATTTGTTTTAAAATTCTCAATGACATACAATATATTAAACTAATTATACTCTTCATAGTCTTATATTTTATAAATGATATAACAAATGCCAACATTGTTATTCCTTCAAAAATTCATATCAACTGTATAATATGGCTAATACTAACATTAATTTATGCTTTTATTATGGTTTCTTAATGTGTAGATCAATAAGAAAAGTTGTCCATGTGGTTACTTCAAGATATTAATTAATCTTTATATATCTCACAAAATTTCCCATTGTTTCTAAAATTGTCCAAGCAAATGAAGGCTTCTGTGACTTAATTAATGGTGTAATATGTCAGCTACTCTGTAGTGATGATCATGTCTGTGCCTATGAGACACATGAAAAATTATCTGTATAGTTTAAAATAATGTATAATGTAGCTTTGGTAAGCTTAATAAAACACTGGTATATGGAAAGTCATATAGTGAAGCATTAGTGTATTCTGAATTTGTTCTATTAGGATCAACAAACAGAAAAAAATAACTGTTATATGTCCTCTGGTAGTGCAAATTCATTATCATGTAACAACGGATGTAAACAAGAAACACATTCCAACCTGAATCATTAATTATAAACTGAAACATTGATTTTGTTCTGCATCTTCACCTAATCAAAACTTAAAAACATATCATTGATAGAGGTATTCTATTGTATGTGATGATGAAGAAGAATGATGAAATAGAGTCATGAATTTTTCTTAGTGAAACTATTAGTGAATAAGTCTATTTTTCATTTCTATAGCTAATCCAGCTATAACAACTCTTTCTTTGTACTATGACATTATAAATGGCATGCTCTTAGAAATTTGGGAGAAGCAGAAACAGCCGTAAGAGCATAAGATGAGCTGTAAATCCATCCATTTGCCTTGCAAAAGTTGTAGACTCAAGCACTGCTTGAAAATTGTCTTAAATACTCTGTGAGAAGCATGGGTTTGCATTGTTTTCTCTCTCTGCATCCACACAATTTCCTCCTCCTTTCTTTTATGCACTATTCAAATATGAGCCGAACTCAAATACAATACCACAAAACATCCTGTCTTCTCACTATTCAGAGATAAATATATAATATTAGCTTCTTTCAATGAATCAATAAGCTATTACAGAGAAAGTGATACAAAAATAAATTATTGGCACAATACATAAACAGTGCTTCAAATTAGAGAAACACACAGTGAGGACATAAGATGAGTGTATTAAAGAAGGTAATATATATTTTAAAAAACTATAATGATACCCAAGAGTTTAAACTCATGTTCTACATTCTTAGTTGAAAACAGATCCCCATATAGCACATGTGAAAGGCAAAGTGAATAAATAGAATCTGAGCCCAGGGAGATATCAAGAGGGACTTATCAGGAATGAATTTGCATGTTAGTTTCTTTCTGATGTTGTGATGAACCACCAATACTATAAACTACTTAGAGAAGGAGTCTATTTTATCTTGTGGTTCCAAATGGCCAAGAGTCCATCATGGCAGCAAAGCATGGCCACTAGTGGTAGTTATGGCACTGGAAACAGGATGCTTGGAGATCATATCCTGGAGAGAATAAACTGTATATGATAGAAGGTTTTAAACTTTCCCTAGGATGGTGCACTTCCTTCAGTAAGGTCATACCATCTAACTTTCCTAAACAGCAATGACAACTGTGGATCAAGTGTTCAGTTATTAGAGCCTATAAGGTACATTCTCCTTGAACTACCACATTAGGTGGTAGGGATCCTATGAATGGCTCCAAGCATATTATATGGTGAAACCAAACCTAGATGTAAAGTAGATCAGGAAGTGAACTAAGCAAGGCAATATGTTAGATGCGAATTTCTTGGGTGTTCAGACCCAAAGTGAAAATGGTGAAACTTGTCCTGGTCAAATTCATCTATTATTATAATATTATTCAATGCTTTCCACTTACTGGTTTGATAGTTTAAATAAAAGCAAAGTAGAAACTATTTTCAATGAAATAATTCTCCAAGCAGGCATTCATATATTTCATTTTTTGAGACAGAGCTTCACGATGGAGCCTTGACTACTCTAGAATCTAAGATTCTCCTACTTCCATGCCCTGAGCACCAGAATAAGTGGCATAGTAATGACCTGCCCTAATTTTTATTTAGCAATCTCTTCATCTTCACAGTAAAATATGCTCTGAAGGAAGAGACATAAAATATGGGCACTAAGATGTTAGAGACACCATAGGCATCTATTATGTTGTTTTGTGGTGAATGGTTGGAGTTGTCTTATTGAATAAAAATGTCTTGGATATTATTTAGGTAAGCCAAGAAATAATAGTTCTAACATTAGAGTTAATTTTAAAGCTGACTAAGAAAATTTCATGTGGAATTTTTTGTTGTTTTTTTGTTTCTTTGTTTTTAATGTAAAAAACTGGAAATTTTCAAAGCGTTGACTAATACTTTCTGTATTAGAATGGCATAGCAGCTTTAATGAAAGCTGATAGCAAATTGAATTCCACTGATTCCTTTCTTTTACAAAATATTCAGGTACCATCGTTAATAAGTAAATGTCAGAATACAAAATCATAGGTGAGACTTGGTCATGTCATTCCATCTTATTTGAACAAGTAAAAATTCAAATAGTACTTAATACAGAATGATATTTGTTCAATTAAAATACAGATTCCCTCTAAATTAGGATGTAAAATACAGAGATTACTCCAATAAATAAATAAAACTTAAGGAGTCATTTATTCCTTATCTATTTATTCAATGCATTAAAATATTTAAAATTTTAAAAGTTCACTTCTAATATTTATGCAAAAGACAAAGTAGATTTGAATGGTGAATATCTTGAAAGATTAATAGTTCAACCCTTGGAAATGGAATCAGAGCAATTGCATGTATGTTTATTAAAGCTAACTTTTATAAAGAATATTCATTGCTTTTGTTGTGAAAATATAAACTGAAGAGTGCTTTATATACATTATCTATTTTTTCTCATTTAACAAGTAACTGTGGATATAGAGACAGAAAGAGAATATATTTTCCATGTCTAAATAGAAGATTTTCAGCTATTGAAATGCCTGTGTATCTGTCAGAAAGGTCTCACAACAAAATGAAGTTCACAAAAGAAGTTAATGAAAAGCACTGCTAGATACAAGAAGTGACTGTTAACAATAGTCTCTGTGTGATGCCTTATATCCGAAAATTTTTAATAAAAATTTATTTATAATTTATGTGTCATTATTTCACCTTAGTGAAATAACCTATCATTAAATCAGAAAAATTTAAAGGGAAATAGTCTTGACAGTTGACACATTGATTCAACTTTTAAAAATACCACATACATGTTTCTAAAATGAAGCAGATCTTGAAGAAACTGATTACTAAGTATTTTTGGTATAAATATTCCTTGTATCTATGTCTTCTTTTGCTCAGATACAACTAGAAACAACTCACCAGTTAGAAGAGGACAGTGATACATTTCTATCTATACTCCAGCTACATCTGCCTCTGTGATGTGGTAGCTTCTCCCTGGGAATGAAGGCTTCCCCTCCCCTTAATGGTCACAGCAATTGCTGAAAGTGTCTCTACTTCTTCTCTCCCTGGCTCACCTCTAATCTAATTCTCTCATCTTTTTACTGCCTCTGCTATTAGTCCTTTCAAAATGAAAGGACATTTAATTCCATAGAAATTGTATTAGTCTGTTATGATTTGAATAATGAGTGTACCTCATGGGCTCTTGTGTTCAAATACATCGTCTCTACCTGGTAACCTACTTGGGGATGCTGTGGCACCTTTTAATAGTTCCTTAGCTGCTGAAAGTTGAAAACAAGGGACATGTTTTTAGAGCTTATGGCCAGTACTTTTTGCCCTGTAGCTTGTATGCACGTATCTGTCAAGATGTGAAATAATTTTAAGGCAAGCTTTGTGTGCCACAATCAATCCATGCTTTCCCTGCCTGGAGGGATCATGCCTTCTGATACCAGGAGCCAAAGTAAAGCCTCCATCCATTCTAGAGTCACATGTCAAGTCTTTGCTAAGGTAATAAGTGCTGTTTTCAAGACTTATGGATAGGAAGCTGACTTTGTAGCACTTAGAATATTTTTCCTAGTTGTATAATTGAATACTAATTCAAGTTTATCCCTCTTACAGCACTGAGAATTACTCTTGCAGGCACATGACAAAAAAATGTGTCAAATATTTTAGTTCTACCTTACAAATTATCTTTCTGAAATCTCCACATACTACAGAGATTTTATTAACCTTATTTCTTTGTTGACTTTTATGATCATATACAGAATATATCGTACCAGAGTCTTCTTTATCATACCCTGAAAATGTGTGTATTGACATCCTTGTTGCTGTCTTTATGGTTAAATCTTTCATTTTTTATTGGATATTTTCTATATTTACATTTCAAATGTTATCACTTTTCCCCTCTAGAACATTCCTTTCCCTCCCCTTCCCCCTGCTTTTATGAGGATACTCCCTTGCCCACCTACCCACTCCAACTTTACCACCCTGGTATTCCCCTACACTGGGAATCAAGCCTTTATAGGACCAAGGGCTTCTTCTTCTATTGCGGCTAGACAATGTCATCTCTGCTACATATGTGGCTGGAGCCATGGGTTCCTCCATGTGTACTCTTTGATTGGTGGTTTAGTCCCTAGGAACTCTGGGGGCTCTGGTTGGTTGATACAGTTTTTCTTAGGGGGTTGACCTCTTGCTTTCCTGGCATCTGGGACTTGCTGGTGGCTATTCCCAGTTCACCATCCCCCATTGCTTCACAACTCTGTTCAAATTCCTGACCCTCTGTATATCATCCCTGTCTCCTCTGATACCTGACTCTGGCCCCCCTTTTCTCCTTCCTGCTTCCTCTCTTCTTCCCAAGTCCCTCTCACCCTCTATCTCCTATAAGTATTTTGTTTCCCCTTCTAAGAAGGAATAAAGAATCTTTCTTTTTAAAATATGTTTTTATTTTTATTTTTTACTAGATATTTTCTTTATTTACATGTAAATTTCTCCTTTCCCAGTTTCCCCTGCAAAAAACACACACACAAACAAACAAACAAACAAAACCAACAATAAAAAACCCCTGTTGCCTCCCCACCTCCCCATGCCTGCCACCCCACCCTCTCCCACTTATTGGCCCTGGCATTTCCCTACACTGGGGCACAAAACCTTCACAAGGCCGAGGTCCTTTCCTCCTATTGATGATCGAATTTGCAATCCTCTACTATACACATGCTGCCAGAACATTCAGTCCCACTATGTATAGTCCTTGATTGGTGGTTGGGTCCCTGGGAGCTCTGAGGGTACTAGTTGGTAATTGTTGTTCGTCCTAAGGGGCTGCAAACCCTTCAGCTCCATAGAACCTTTCTCTAACTCCTTCATTGGGGACACTTTTAAACATTTTGACCATTTCTTTCCTCCCCAGTCTCTTCTCAGATACTCTTTCTTCCTCTCTCTCCACTCAACTTCATATTCTCCATGGAAAACACACACACACACACACACACACACACACACACACACACACACACAGATAGCACTTAAGTAGATTTTTCTTCCCTAGTAACATGCTTAGCACCTTCCAGTACTATGAACACTACTCAGTACAGGTGAAGCTTCTAGTTGATTACCAGCTCTCTATCTCCATTTTGTAATGACATGAATATGTGTTGTCTTGGCAGCAGATCTTACTCTCAGGTTGTAGAGGGTAAACAATAGCCTTGGAAACAGCTTTAGGACTTGGTGGGGTAGTACTATAGCTTACCATTGATGGCTAAAACTATCTGGAATGAACAAACAAAATTATATCTACACGTTGATCCCTGTCATTGCTGTAAAATAAACTATACCCCTTTTCTCATATAATAAAGAGAAATAAGAAAAGTGTGTAGATTATGATTTACAATCTACATTTAGAATTGTGTGTTTTAGTTGATAGATTCTACCTATAATTCATCACATAATCTATCAGTGTGGTTCAGTCTTAAACGGAAGGTCAGAGAAGGAACAGTAACTACAATGGTATAGTCCAAAGCTGAAGAC
Organism: Montemys delectorum; assembly: GCA_019843815.1. Classification (NCBI taxonomy): domain Eukaryota; kingdom Metazoa; phylum Chordata; class Mammalia; order Rodentia; family Muridae; genus Montemys; species Montemys delectorum. Next base: position 66,268 of record JADRCD010206391.1, read on the forward strand.
CACAGAGGAGCCTTGAAAGGTATTTGATACAGGTCTCAATATCAACATGCGCCAAACCAACAAATCAACCAACAATAACCCAAGCTAAAAACAGGAGTTATGATGTCTAGGAGCAGGAAAGTAAGCATATATGACTGCAGAAGAGAGAGACTATTCATTTCTCCTCTTCATTTATTCCATCTGGAACCACAGACAACTGAATTAGTGCTACCTATATTGAGGTGTATTACGTATACTATCATTGTCTTTTATGTTGTCTTTTAAAAGACTATCATAAATTACCTATTGACAGAGCCTTACCAGCTATTTGGGCACTCAGCTTGACAGCTAACCCTAACAATCTCATGGTAGTAGACACACAAATGAAAAAATGAACATACTTAACTCATATTTCCATTTTGTTCCATTATTATGCAGCCAGACATAAAATTGCTCTTCAACCCAGCAATTGCTGGGTGTATGTAACTTTATCCTATTTGAAACTTCATAACTAGTCTGTACCTGTCAGCAAGATGGGTGACTGGGAGCTAGATTGTATTCCTGTGCTCTGGCCTTCAGAAAGTAAACAGTGATTAACAGCACAACTATCTCCGGGACTATAGTCACACACCTGGAATATAGTAAACCATATCAAGCTAATGAAGCACAAAACCTCACATAGCATTACAAAAAAGGATAGCAAAAATTTGATCAGTGACACCTCAAAGCCATTGTAAACATATGTGAGAGTTAAGGTGAACTACAAGATTCATGGGGGAAAGATATACTCCAGAATTTTGGGGTAGCAAAGATCATTCATCTTTGCTGCATATCTGTAAACATTTTATCCCTGGGAAACACAAAGTCCTTCATCAATGAAAACCTGTGATGCATTCACCTCATGAAACTTGCTTTGCGGAATCATGGCCGGTACCACCATACCTTACTGCATGAGCCCCAGCCCTAAAACTCATCCTATTTCAAACCTACATGTATGTGTACATGTGCACACATAATTAAAACTAAGAAAACATAATTAAAAATAAAAAATTCTTTAAAGCAAAGAATAGCTAAATAGTCATAAAGAAGCATAAGATTCTTGATATTCATCATGAGACATTAATAAAAATATATATTAACAAATAGAAGTTTGGTGAAGAGATTATAATACTAAGCAAAATAGTTGATCTTGTACAGGTCTTGTGCATGTGTTCATGTCCTCAATGATCTGTCAATTTTAGCAAATGATGTTTCACTTCAAATATCCACTAGTTGTATTTCTTGCAATCTTTCTGTTTCCTTATCTTCTATATTCTCTGATCTTTGGGAGATGGGGTGTGATATAGATGCCAAACTTAGTTGAACACTCCACAGACTCTTATCTTGACTTTAGCATTGATTATTTGTGTTTCCTTCTAGTAACTATTAATATATTGAAAAATAAACTTCTCTCATGAGGGATTAAATGTACTAATCTATGAATATAAAGATAAGATCTAGGGGGCAGTTTAATACTCTAGCCATAGTAACAATAACATTAGATTCATTTCTATGAGCTATTTGGTTCAATTAACTCTACCAGGCATGAGTTTAATCTTGTTATTAGCCTAGGAAACTTTCTCCTGTCACCATATAAAGCTAAATTCTATTACATGTAAACTCTTCCTGGAGACACATTCTTCATTTGTTGTTATCTATCTATAACTATTTCAATATAATATTGTATATGCCTTTTACATTTAGAGTATTTCATTATTGACTGAAAAACTTTTCGAAATGTGGTAGCTGGATCTGTATGCCTGAAATTTAAGTGGTACTATGTTTTTCCTTTGTGAAATTGACATCCATTCACATTTGATTAATAAGACAGTATTGCAAGTAATGATTTTTTAAGCAGGAATGAAGCGAAAGTTGTTGAAATTGGTAATGATTAAATATTTCTGAAGTTATGCAGCAAAAGTTCAGGGCTAAGAATAGTGCTATTCTCACACAGCCGAAATGCTCTCTAGGAGAGAGTGACAGATGCCAATTTTTGTCTACTTAAGAGACATGGATAGGAATATAAAAAAAAAAAAAAACAGAAAGTACAGCCAATCATCAATATATATCTACATTCATCTGAGGAATCTAATGCCTGAGACACATTTATTTGTGAAAAGCTTGTGTAGTTGAACTATATCTGATGATGTAGGATGGACATCTATATGATATTCTTGGGTAGAAAAACAGAATGACAATGTTGAAACTCAGGTGTTGAGATTGAGGGATGGCATTACAGAGAATTAAATAGCCAGAAATCAAAAGAACCATTTAGAACATAAACGGTTGAAATCATCATGCAATTATTTAATAAAAAGAGCATATTTCAAGTTGTAATTTTAAAACTGTAAGAAAAAAAGAATATATATTTCAACTCTATGAAAATTTCCTGAGCACAGCTATGACTTTCATAAAAAGTATATTCCAACAGCAGTAGCTGTTCTACACTCTGATAAGACTCATCATTCACTATCATTTCTGAGTTTATTGATAGGTACTTTCAACAACTTATACATTTTCTAAAATTAATTGTAATAATACAAACTATTCATATTTTCTGTCTTGCAAACAAGGTCTCATTGAAGTTAAACATGTGTAAATTAAAAAGTAATCAATACTTGAAAAATATGAGTATATTATTTTTTATGACCTCAAACTTTAATTTAACCCTCCACCCCAATGAAAACTATTAGTGATTCTTAGGTTTTATCTCTGCAGTAAGTTCTTGTATCCATATTCTTAGTTTTGTCCATAGTCATGATACTCCATTGATTTCACTCTACAAGTAAATTTTATTGAGTTTAAATAACTTCATTATGTTTAATGCTAGAATTTCTATTCAGTTGTGTTTTATTTCAAGTAGTCCTTATATATCTTATATTTACACTAGAATTATTTATTCTAGAGCTGAGAATATTAGAATATTCACCACAAACTTATACCAACCATACATGTATTAGTAGGTGTATCTCAATAATTTATATTACTCCTACTAAGACACTAATATTGCAGCTTATGGCTGTTTTATAATGTTTTGTTAGTTTTATTTAAAAAAAATCTAAATCTATTTACTTTCATCCATAATTTTTTAAAAGTTCATAAATGTATTAGTATCCATTCATATAGTGGATTTAAATATGTATTGCATCAACTAGGTTATATCTTCATCCCAATTTTACTAATAAACATTGCAATATACCATAGAGAGCCTATAGGCTAACTTGATCATTCTAGATAATTCTTCAGTGAGATCCTTTCTTTCTAGCTAATTCTAGGTTTAGATCAATTGGCAATAAAAACTGGCCACTAGAAACTTCAAAAACTATGAAGGCAAAAATATATTCTAAGTGCAGTTGTTACCAATGTGTGTAAAAGATATCAACCATACCTTCCTTTTCAGAATGACTGAGGCCTTAACCTGTTCCCTTACAGTAGTGGTCCTCGACATTCCTAATGCTGAAACCCTTTAATACAGTTAGTTCCCCATGTGTAGTGACCCCGAGCCATAATATTTGTTGCTACTTCATTATTGTAATTTGTGAATTAGTAACTGTTATGGATTATAATGTAAATATGCTTTTGGAAATAGAGTTTTACCAAAGGGGTTGCAACCCACAAGGTGAGAACCACTACCCTACAGAGAAACCCTTTGGAGATCAGCTAACTTCCCCTCACATTCAGCTATACATATTAAACTCATTGAGTTTTCAGGCTACTGGTATATCTCCATCATAGTATATCACTTATTTTATCCAAGAATCTCTGTACTCATGTCTGTTATTTCTTTATTTCTTATTGCCCATTCGAGTCAATCCCAAAATTGCATAGGTCACAGCAGACCAGCTTCACTATAAGAATGTTAAGAAATGAGGATAGAAGGAACTCACCATAGTAAAAAGTATAGATGGCAAAACTATTGCCTAGATAACACTAAATGTGGAAAAAAGGTAGCATTTTTTCTAAAAAAAAATTTCCATTCTTTTCATTATAACATTTTATGTCTTAGCTACAGTAACAGAGCAGGGAAAAGTAATGAGATATTACTATGAGAACCAACATTTAGATGTCAATCTTCATGCCTAAAATGGACATTTTTAGCAAAGTAGCAGGTTTCAAAATTAACTTGCAAAATTAGCAGAGAAGGAAATAAAAAAAAGTTATAACTTTCAACATGTTTAATAACAAACATACACACACAAACAAAAACCAAAACTAGAAATAAACCTAAGAGGGGAAAGTTCTTCATTGAGGATTTTAAAATCTTTAAGCAAGAAGTTGAAGAAAACAACCAAACATGGAAATAGGTTCAGAATCCAGTGATTTACAATTAATAGTGAGAAATAGCTTTATTAGGGAAAGTGGCCTATAAATCCAGCAACTGTCCAGTAAAATCCAATGATGTTATTCATGGAGGTTGGAAAATAAACTCTAAACTTCTTATGGCTACACTAATTATCTCGAAGCAATCTTAAGAAGATACAGTAATATGGGAAGTATCGGAACACTCGCTATCAGATTATAATACTGCATTATATTAATGGGAACAGCTTGGTGGTGGCACCAAAACACCATGACCCATGGAATATAAAATCAGACCTGTAAATAAACCAGAATACCGTATCCTAGTTTTTTCCCCTTACTATGAGAAAGCACATCACTAAAAGCAAATTGGGGGGAACAGGGTTGATTTGACTAGCATCTGTCATCAAAGGAAGACAAGCCAGGAACTCAAGGTAAGAACCTGTGGGCATGATTGACGCAGAGACTATCTTTCTTCCCATGACTTTCTCGGTCTGTTTGCTTATATAGCCTAGAACCAGCTGCCCAGGGATGACACAGCTTACACTGGGCTGGCTACTCCCATATCAACCTTCAATCAAAACCACAACCTTGCCTAAAGGCATTCTGTTGGATGCATTCTCTAAGTTTCAGGTCCCTCTTCCCAAATGACTCTGACTTCTGATATTTTGAATAAAAGGTTGTATGAAAACCAGATATTACTTGGGGGTTATTGAGGAACAGCTTTTTTATTACAGATTTCACAAACGATAGTCTACTACCTACCCAATTTCCTATTTCCTTTCTGAACTTTATTCATCTGCCCACAGTTTCAAAACCCTAGGATTTTTTTCAAGTGGAATGATGGATTGGTTATGAGAAAGGCTACCTGTTTTCATAATGATGCTATAAACCACAGCTGTTTATGTTGGTAGAAGTTATTTTCTCTGTAAAAGAAGGCCACGCCACGGGTTTGAGCAGATATTCTACATATGCAAGCTACTATTATTGCATTGGTGTGTTTAGCATATGAATTATGCCTTTGGACTTAGGAGAGTCTTCTAGTTTTTACTATCTTATTGCCAAAGGAAAAGGCAAAGAGAAACTAAAGACTAATTATTTTCTTTAAAAGAATATGACTTAAAAGTTTACAGACGTGGAGGTCCCTGATCCACTTGGACTTGAGCTTTGTACAAGGAGAAAGGAATGGGTCGATTTACATTTTCCTACATGTTGACCGCCAGTCGAGCCAGCACCATCTGTTGAAAATGCTGTCTTTTTT
>JADRCD010206392.1:7196-20943 GCA_019843815.1 Montemys delectorum
AGGGGAAGGATGAGAGGGAGAGGAGGGGGGAGAAGGAGGAAGAGGGGGGGGGGGGGGGGGGGGGGGACGAGGACGAGGAGGAGGAGGAGGAGGAGGAGGAGGAGGAGGAAAGATGCACAGTGCACTATAAACTGAAAGCAAATTCGGACAAAGTATTTGTGACTGTCTAGAGAGCAGGGCACAAAAAGTAAGCCAAGCATTTCACATTGGCAGAGCAGGAAACATGCCTTGCGGGTGAAACTTCAAACACTGAAGACTCCAGCATGTAAAACTGCAAACTTATTTTAAAAAGGGTATCCAAAATGATGTTGCTGGAGTGTGATGCTGAAAGGCCCCCTCAGGGAAGTGTACAATGCTAACCTGCACAGGTGCTTAGGGCCTTCTGCAGCATGATCTGGGACCGGGCTGGGAAAGAACTGCTTTTCACATTGGCATACCTTGGCATCATTCATGTGATAGCTTTTGGGGCATGCAGAATGCAAGAGACACTAGATCATGTTGGTTTGCACCAAGGTTTTAGAGAAAAGCCTGACTGGCCAGGCAATAAATAGCAGGGCCAGATTCCCTGCTGGAAGCCTCTGAGTGAGGTGTGCAGGAAGCTTTGAAAGGGAAGTCTAAGTTGCAAATTGAGATTCTAGGATGTTAGAGATGCTGGAAATTGTGGAAAACCTACTGAGGAAAGCTGTAAGAACCAAGTGGAACTGCTTCAAGAGAAAGGCAACATATGTTGCTGGTGGGGACAGGGCTGCCCATGTCTCTGACATAGCAGACACGGTGTGCGATAAGAGCTAACATATATAGGAGCCTTATTAGATCTCGGTCTTGCTTATATCTAATGTTTCCTTATTTTTCTCCTGAACTTCATTTTTTTATATCTACACCAGCAGAGCTTATTCACAGCATTGAGCAGAACACTGTCTAAGGCAGGTGTCTCAGTCTACCCTGGAGGTTACCACAGTCTACAACATGAACCCTTCCAGAGTTAGTCTGTCTTTCTGAAATATTTTGTGGCCCTGGAACATGCTCAGCCTAGCCATACAGAGACAGCCAGACATGAAAAAAAATGGGTAGAGTCTCAAGATAGCCTCAGTCCAGGAGGAAGGAGTTATGACTTAAAAGCCTCTGTGCTCTGCTGTACTGATTGAAACTTTCAGTCGTCTGCGAACAAGGAGTCAGAACTTTCAGTCTCACTGGGTCTTACTGGCCATTTATGGGTGTCCTCTCTCATGAATTTGTCTGAGTGCTCTTTAGTAAACCACCTGCATCCCAACCATTATCTGAAGGTTACATTCTAGAAACTCAAATTCAATCATCAGAAAATGTACCCTGCACCTGCCTTCATCAGTTATTGACATGTTCAAAGGATGTGCTAAGGTGTGACTTTCTTTAAGTCTTTGTCCTACCCATCAGCCAAAGTCCAGTGTGGATGAACAGAGGTTGTAGACAATGTGTGCTATAACAGCTCAATGAAGGGCTCTCTAGCAGGAGGTCTTGCACTGTAGGGCCTTTGTACTTAATTCATTCTGGATACCTTAAGCCTCTATAGAATGCTGTAATATATTACAGACAGAGTCACATATATGCTGTGATGTCTATGCAAATAGGGTTGAGTCTTCCCAAAGGGCTCAGCTTTGTCTGACTTGCAGCGGTCTCCTCTGTCCTTAGACTTCTCACGTGCACAAAGGGTTGCTCACTCAGCCCAGTCATCTATCCTTCTCAGAGCCCTCTAGTCCAAAATTTACCTTTTAGCTTTTAATTATAATTTATAAATTAAAAACTGTTATACTTAAGGTATGTAATGTGATGTTTTGCTACATATATTTTGTGAGACAATTCTAAAACATGACAATGAACTTGAAATTAACTCAGAATGCTGAGTGTGCCCTGTGTGCTGTTGGCAGCTGTAATTACCCACCTGATTCTATTTAGCTGTAGAATCTCAAAGAGAGGGACTTTTATCTTTTAGGCACACTATAGTTAGAAAAAATTCCATTAAATATCTAGTATTAGATATTTCTTGGCTACTGTTTGATTATTAATTTGAGCTGATGAGACTATATAAAATCTTATTGGAGAGGCAGCAGAAAAAGAAAAATGGAAGCAGTCAAAAAGTCTTGCGTGCCCTTGTAAAATCCCTTGTGCCAGCTGCACAGCCATTACATTACAGTTAATATTCATTTAATATTTTAAATCATCAATTCTATTGAATTTCACATGTATCTGTCAGGCACTGGTTACAAGTTCAACACAGACTAAACCTTATGAAGGCAATAGATACAGCAAAGGTAAAAATCCCAGTTCCCTACCGTTATATATCTGACTGGGAAAGCAATTTACTTACTCATGAAAATTTTTATCATATCAAAATATTTATGGGGGATAGAGAGATGGCACAGTGATTAAAAGCACTGGCTGCTCTTCTGGACGATCCAGATTTAGTTCTAAGTACCCACATGGAAGCTCACAACAGTTTCTTCATTCCAGTTCTAGCAGATCTGGTACTCTTTTCTAGCCTCTAAGGGCAGTGCACACATGTATGGTGTGCATACATTCAGTTGACACAGAAAGAGCACACATACACATGCACACACAGAGAATGTGTGTGTGCATATGTATATGCTGAAGGAAAACAATTTGATGTTCTCTGGATGCACACTATTGCTTCATTTCTGATTCTTCTGGAATGTTCTTTTCCTCAGGTACCTCAAGGTGTACTTGCTCAATGCATTCAAGTCTCTGCTAGAATGCTCTGCATCAATGGGGTCTCCTCAGACTGATAACAGCCTTCTACCTGCCCTCCCTGTATCTCCACTCCTGTAGACACTCCATTCCAGCACCTGTCAGTGGTAACTACTGACTATCTCTAAACTAGAAGTTGCTATCTTCCCACCCCATGGTGGAAAGCAGTCTCTGTGAGAACATAAACTTGTGTGCTCACCATTCAGCCACCTTGTCTGCAAAACTGGTAGCTCATAGCAGGCATTCCTGGAGCACTTCTTGAGTTAATGCTTGAGGAATGAATCATACAATGCCACTTACTTCATAGTCTGATGTCATGTGAATTAAGACCTTTTCCAGGAAAGACTGTACTTCCCCTACAAAACAGTGAATGACCTAGGAAACACAGCCCTCTCTTCCAACATCAACTCAGCTATGAGTCATGCTACCAGGCTATACCAGTTTGCTAACTGACAGGACTGTCCCAAGTAAGCACTGAATTTGTACAAATGCCAGCACATGCAGATTGTGGACCAGTGGACTAGGGAACACATTCTACCTCTGGACATCTATGCTGAGATAGGTACTAATGTTAGACATTCACAAAATTAGTACAGATAAATTCCATATGTGCCTGAGTTATGTTTTCTAAAGGTAGATCCTGTTCGGTGTGGCTTTAAAAAAAAAAAAGAAACAAAAGAAGACAGCAGTCTAATTTCCTAAGTTAGTCAGCTGTGCTATGATCAAAAACTGCCTTCTTCCTGTTGTATTTTTCCATGTTTGTTCACTGTGTTGTTTTATTTGTGTGTGTGTGTGTGTGTGTGTGTGTGTGTGTGTGTGTGTGTGTTTCAGTCCTTGTATTCAACATTGAGTGAGGCTACAAAGGATCAAGAGAGTGGAAGGGCAGAGACTTTGGAGTCAGATGGATAAGGGCCAGCTTTTTCTCCCTTGTTCATTCTCCAATGCCTAGGATCCTCAGCCCATCATTGTGACTCCCAGAACTCCTTTGGATTCACTATCTGCAATGTATCATGGGACAGCTCTGGTCTGCACCTTGTATGGCTTACTGCTTAACATGAGCCACATTCTAAAGTCTGAAGTTGAAACCTGCTGGGTCAGGACTGAACATACAAGGTCTCTTCTTTTGTTGCCCAGAGAAGTTAGGGCCTGATACACAGAGTAACAGCAGCTCTATCTTGGCCCCTGGCAGGCACCTGCAGTGACCATATTCTATGCCATGAATCTGGAGCGAGTTAGCAGTCAGTGCTAATCCCATAGTCATCATCTTCATGGACATGGTTTCTGCTATCTTCTATCTACCTGAGTAAACTTGTCTTCATAACATTTAGCCTCTAGCTAAATGTCAACAAATAAAAGCTTTTATCAGTTTCATTAAATATTAAAATAACTCTACTATAAGAAGACGTTCAAACAAATGACAATAACAAGAAAAACAAGGGGAGAGAGAGGGGGGAGGGAGGGAGGGAGGGAGGGAAGGAGAGGGAGAGTCTCCTGGGATGGAAAAGGAGCCCAGTCTCCCTTTAAGGAGCTATTACAGATCCTAAAAGGCACACAGACCTGTTTTCTGCTTCTGTTGTTGTCTGTCTCCCTCTGGCTGGAACTGCTGATCATGGCAAGGTACACAACCAATCACAAAACATATACCTACTGGAAAGGGGGCCATTACACTGTTCTCAGGAATGGAAACACTGAGACAAAGAGCTCTGTTGGGTCAGGACCATGCTCTCTCCACCTTCTCAATACAAGCCAACCTCTGAGAGAACACCTCCACTGTATAACTAATTCCTTCCTATCCTAAGCTTATCCTATTGCATATTTTTTATAAACTACTACGAAGCTTTAAAACTGGGGTAGAAAAGGAAAAAAAATCACTCATGAAATGTTTTAGACAATGTAAAAAAAAAATCCCCACCCCCAGCCCAGCCCCTGGGTACAAAGCAGGTTTTATTAACACGAGGCAAGTGCTCAATTTGAAGAGGATGGTGGGCATTAAAGCAGATTGTTTTATGTCTCTGACACGAATACTCTGGGTGGATGAACTATCAAGGCCTGGGTTTAAGTGTGATTAATGCCTAGTCTTTGGAAAGCATCCAGACTTATTAAATCTGATGGAGTAAAACAGCATAACTTTCTCGTATTATTTCCAAGAGATGTGATTAGCCTGAGCACAGCAGTGAATGAAACCGAGGGAGGGAGCCTTTCAAGGAGAGGGGAGCACCAATGTATTTACAAAGAATTAAACAGAGTGGAGCATTTTTAGCATGTTTAGGCAGAGTTCAGTCACCTCCTCCTAAAGAGGAGTAAAGCTGAGAACAGTCAACACAACCTTCCTGTGTACTCTGTGACTTCTTTTGTACCCTAACAGAATACCTATTGCACAAAGAGCAAGAATTAATAAAACGCCCCTTCCTTCTGCCTGAGATGACTAATCAATACTCACATGCTCCCCACACACACACACTCTCTAGCACACAAACAAACAAAGCATAGCTGCATATTCTGGGTGCCCCATTGCCACACAGCAGAAGTAGAGTGTCATCAAAGTCTGTGTGGTTCCTCCCAGCCACTGATGACTGAGATGTGTGACTTTCAATGACAGTGTCTAGTTCACCTTTTCTAAAGTGTTTGTTTCCAGGGCATATGATTCAGGAACAGTAAACACTCTTCATGAATTCTTTGGTTTACTCTGAGTAGAAAAAGCTTCCAATGAAACAAACCCACAAGAGAATATTCTAGGTAGAAATAAATGAATACCCTCTACCTCATATCCAGTACAAAACAGTTACTACTAACACCCCAAGCCAGGAGGAAATGCCATGGAAAGACTGAGTACTAGTGACCACTGGGGGATGCATCCTTAGTCCGGCTTGCTCTGTGTACTCTGCTGTTACTTTAAACTCTGGAGATCAAAATACTTGGATCCTAGGATTTAGGGCTCTTTTGTAAGAAACGGTAGCATAACAAAGGTGTTTGTACTATCAGAGCCTCTCCCAGTCAATGACAAATCCACAGCAAAACTGAATGTGGGAAGGGAGGACCTCCCCCAACTCTGAGTCTCTGAGCTGATAAAAGAATAACAAATACAAAAAATCTGCCAAACAACAAAGTTTCAATTTATTATACATGCTCATCAGTTTAACCCAAAACCCTTAAAAGCCTGAGGCTGATCCAGCCCCTTTAATACCGGTCCTGAGCACGCCCGGATCAAGGCCCAGCCCAGCCTGCTTTGTCTGCAAAGATGAAAGCCAGGCAAAAGCAGGTGAAGCCTTTTTTGAATCATCACCTGCAATTAAGCAAAGGAAAACCAGAGGTAAGCTGAACTCCCTTTACAAAGACACCCCCCCCCCCCAGCAGGTGGATCTGTCTGCCGAGGTACTCACCAGAGAGTGAGCCTTCTCAGAGAGTGGCTGACAGATGTCTGAGAGGAAAAGTGTAGGGACACACACACAGACAGACACACAAATCAGACACAGAGAAGCACACAAATATATACCCAAAGGCACACATAGAGGTGCACACAAGAACACACAGTTGTATATGAAATACACACGCACACCTACACATAAGATGTGTAGACAGACAAGACACAAATACACAGGCACACACACCAGACAGAGTACATACAAACACGTAATTGGATATACACATAGAAATGCAATCCAGCAAATTCACAAACACAGAGATTCAGATATATACAAACACCCAGATATATACAAAGATACACAGAGGTACACATGGTTACACACAGATACAACACAGAGAAAGTACAGACTAGGCATTCATTCACAAATATACACACAGACACAGGGAAACACACAGACACACCCCACGATGGACACGCACCTTCTCCACCAAGTCCTAACCATCTAAACTACTGCTGGGTTTTGGTTTTTTTGTTGTTGTTGTTTTGTTTTGTTTTGTTTTGTTTTGTTGGGTTTTTTTTTTCTTCAAAGAGGAAGGGAGTACTCAAAGGAATACTCAAAGTGGTCTGTTTCAGGCGAGTGAGGTTTCCATGGTGCAGTTTCCTCATCCTTAAAGAATATGGTGGCTCAAATGAGGCAGCCCACACTCTATACCACACACACAACAATCCTGCCACTTTTCAGAGTCTGATAGAAAAGGTCAGTTGGCTAAAGCTATCTAGGGTTCACAGTCGTGAAAGGACGTTCTTCAGTGGTACACAGACTGAATTAGCTGAGTGACTCTCCTCTGCCTGTGTTCTTACTACTTTAATAGAAATGGCTCTGCCAGCACACACCTGTCCATCAGCAGTGTGGACAGTGGGCATTGCACCAGGAAGCATGTTTTTGAAGAAAATTTCTATGGAAAGGAAATTGCCCCTGAAGCAGGTTTCAATGGGGGGGGGGCACGAAGTAGACAATTCTGCATATTTTTTTTACTTGAGATTCCCACACTCATCACAAAGACATTCCTTGTAATAACCACATCACATACCACTTCTGGCGACAAAGTCCAGCTTCTTGATATCTGCACTCCACATCCATGGACACCCCTGAATGGTTCCCTAGAGACTCTAAGTGAATCATAAGCAATAAACAAGAAGATGCAAGGCTGGTAATCTTCATGTAAAGATGGTTTGAGATGAGATGATGAGCCATTTGTGTCAGATCTATGCAGACCACCTCATTTTCCAGGCATGGCTTTCAACTTGAAAATCAGTAAGCAGGATCAAACTGGAGCTGATTTCTGCCACAGGGAAGTTAACAGTGCTGATAATACCTGAGACTCTGGGAAGAATCTTCTCCAAGATGTACAGCAGCAGATGCTCTCTAAGTGACTCTCCTGAGTGAGAAAGCAGAGGAGGGCAAACACTCAACTACAGGGCTCTTAGGATCCTCCCCCAAAGACCTGAGAAAATCCTTTGAAGTCCTTCCTTTCCATCTCTTGGGGAACCATATATACAATTTTCACTGCTGTTCTTTCTAGCCCTTCCTTTCTCTCCACACCATTCCCCACTATTGTCTCCATACATGTAAGACTTCTCACTCAAATATAGCATATTACATAAAACTGAGTCTTCTAGCTACTGCTGTCTGTGAGCCCCCAGACTTCCTAAATTATCATGATCAAACAGCCAAAAGAGTGCTATGCTCAAAATTTGTTTGGGAGAGATGGGCATTGTACCAAGAACTGGGAAGCTAAGGTATGGCATTCACTTGACCTTCTCAGTCTCAATTGCCCATCTGCACTCTCTGTGCTCTTTCAACAACAGTAGTCCATGGCTTATGAGAAGTTCAAATGACAGGTTCTTTCTCCAGGGCTCAAGAGAACCTAAGCCAGAACCCAGAACCTCAGATCTCTGGAGTCCATGCAAGATTTGACATGGTTGAGCAAGAGAATATCCTCCCCTCTGCTGCTCATAGGAACTCCTGGCAGGACTCTTGAGCCCTGGAATAACTCTTATAATGAGGGAACAATCCACATACTACCATGGTAGGCCTAGTGCAAGAACGTGGTGCCCTGTGAAGACTTGTCCACATAGTCAGGATCTCAGTGCTGGACTTCAAGTTCTGTTGCTTCCAGCCAACTTCCTTCCTGCTGCCTTTGGAAGAAGGGCTAACAATCCATGGATTCTTCTTGAAAGAAGCACTCCACCTAACACATTTCTTTTACCTAGTGACTCTGCCTTTGATAACAGTATTCCAGTGTGTCTCCTATCTTCAAAATGTTCTTCTGAATTCTTCAATCTTCACCTGTGTTTACTGTGTAGTTGGTTTTTTTGTTTTTAACTTTTAACATCCAGAACATCCAAGCCACTTGACAAGATGATGTCAGTCTTCCACACACAGTCCCTGAAACCTACACAAGGGCTCACGATGGAGTAGATGACTTTGCAAGCAAGTTCCTCTTACTCTTTCTATTTGTAGTCAACTTCTGACTTCATCCATATACCAGAAATCACATTATTTCTGAACACAAGAAATATTGTGCCACCCTGATCATAATATTGTGTAGGAACTCACAGAGACACAGGCCTGGACACCAGGGAGTACAGGGAATAGAAACTCTCTGTGTTTGTAGTGTAGGGGCATGTGGAGGCCATGTTTCATCTGAAAGCCAAAGGGGATGGAACTGGATATGCTTGTGAGGAGGGAGGTGCAGGTGACTACACTTGGCCATACCAAGCAGGCAGCCTCGACTTCACAGGGATGATGGCAGCCTTCTTCCCTGGCACAGGCACACAGGAGAATACCCTGCTAGACAGAAGGGGTGCAAGCCAAAAGCCTTGATGCCAACTATATTAGTTTCTTATTGCTGTGGCAAAATACCTGACAAAAGCCATAAGAAGGATGGGTTCTTTGTTTCACATCACAGCAGAGGTGCATCCACAGTCAGGATGTACAGAACATAAATGCCAGTGTTCAGCTAGCTTTATTCAGTCTAAGACTTGGACCACAGATGAAGCTATCCACACTAAAGGAAGGTTTTCCTTCCTGAGCTAAACTTCTTTGGAAGCACCGTCACAGACATTCCCAGAGGTGTGTTTCCATGGTGATTGTAAATCTAGTCAAATTGGCAATGAAGACTAACCATCAGCTACAGACTGGACTCTTGATTAACTTCCAATAACCTATGCTTGCCACGTGCTGTAGATCTCAGTCCAAGGACCCAGCAAACCAAACAAGATCCTGCTATATGGACTTAGTGTTCTAGTGTTCCAGTCTGTGATAAGTGGAATGGGGAGCAGCTAATCAAGGAGTCACTGAGGAAATGTGAAGGGGCTGGAAGCCTGCTTTTTCTTTTTTGCATAAAATATTTGACATTTATAGAAAAGCATGGGCACACCATAGTATATGCATGGGAACGAATGTTCCCACCACATAAGTCCTGGGTGTGTATTAGGGATGGCCATAACCACCAGCCCTCCTGCTTCAGTCTGAGGCTCTTTCATACATGGCACCCTGAAACAACAGATTCTGTCCTCCCCACCTTCCAGAACACCTAAAGGATTACCTGGTACATGGACTTGTCTTGAGCCACATTAGAGCTTAAAAACTTGAGCCAATGACTCCAGAAAGAAGCCAGGTACTGTGAGGGTGCTGGAGCCAGAGCCTAGAGACAGACCTTCTTCCGCCTTAGGCAGAGAAGCCAGTCTGTTAAACGAGAGGATGTGATAAAGACATAAGAGCTCAGCTAGCCATTGCTCAGACTTTTGATCATTTGACCCCACTTCCGGCTCACAGGAGTCTCAGCTCTCACTCATTTCCTGTCTTTGGCATTGATGAGTTCCCCAGATCCTTAAAATGTCCCTCCTCCTTATTTTAAATTAAGCTAGTTCAGAGGATTTATGGTTGTGCAACTGAAAGAATCCTGTAATAAGATTAATTGTGGATGCACAGAGGACAGAGCAGAGGCAGGATGAAGTTGTAAGTGGCCAGCTCAGCTCAGGGGCTTCAACAGTGACGGCCTCTAGGGTGCCATTCTCATTCAAACCACTACACGCAGGTTTTTGTTGTTGTTGTTTTTGTTGTTTGTACAGGTAGAGAAAAACTTCCCTCATATTAAATTGACAGGATTGTTTTATAATACAACTTTGTTTTCATTACATTGGCAACCGAAGCAGAAGTAAGGCGCTGGTCAAGGCATCTCCTTTCCCCGACACAGAGTTCCAACTTACAATAATTCAAATTTAGGGTAGTCACTGTGACAAAGCTCCTGAGGAGATCAGCTGATCAGGAGAAAGGGTTATTTGGGCTCATTGTTTCAGAGGCTTCCATATCTCTCTGCCTTTGGGCCTGTGACAACTCAGGACATGTTGGTAAGAGCACATATTGGAGGAGACTGCACACCTCAAGGTAGCCAAGAAACAGAGAGCAAATGCACAACCCCAGTGGTCTCATTTTTTCTGCTAGGCTTGACATCCTAAAGTAACCGCCATCAGCTGGAGGTCAAGCCATTAACACGTAAGCTATGAGTGGCCATATAAGATCCTAACCATAGCTCGAACCGGGTGGCCACAGCCATGAACAACACAGCAATGGCCAAGATTAAGGTTCGGGACCTGCGAGGCAAGAAGGAGGAGGAGCTGTTGAAACAACTGAATGATCAGCTTTGCGTCACCAAAATGACAGGCCGTGCCACATCCAAGCTCTCCAAGATACGAGTCATATGAAAATCCATCGCCTGAGTCCTCACTGTCATTAACCAGACTCAAAAAGAAAACCTCAGGAAATTCTACAAGGACAAGAAGTTCCAGCCCCTGGACCTGCGACCCAAGAAGACTAGAGCCATGCGCCGCCGGCTCACCAAGCACGAAGAAAAGCTGAAGATCAAGAAGCAGCCGCGGAAGGAGCGGCTGTACCCACTGTGCATGTATGCAGTCAAGGCCTGTCATTTTGGAGACGACAGACAATAAAATGCAAGACTGACTGACAAAAAAAAAAAAAATCCTAACCATAACAGATACTCTCTGAAAATGCTAGACAGTGACAATCAGATGCAGCTCACAATTGTCCTCATGATCATGAGTCTAAACAGCCCGCTTTATTGTGCACTGTGTGGTTAAGCTACAGCCCTCAGCAGTTTAGGAAAACCAGATGTATTTTAACTTCTCAGGAGTTTATAAGATACGACCTCACTCTAAATCAAGTTGCACCAAAGTTCATTTTCATATTTCCTTTAAAATGACAAAAAAATGTTGTATAGATTTAAGTCAGTATTTGCAATTAGGCTAGAAATCTGTAGGTTTATAAAAATGAGCCCATACTCTCCCTCTTGTCTTTCAAACACGGAAAGTGATCTTTGTCAGGAGATAGGAGTGTCAGCACACTGCCCTAACACAAGCCTCCTCAGCCAGAAAAGTAGGCATACCTCCAGGATATGTCCAGAAAAACACCATATCGATGGCTGGTGGTAAATGGCATTTGGGAAATCCAAAGCCTTGTGAAAGCATCAAGCATGAGAGCTTGTGAAGCTGCTCTACCTTTGAGTACAGCTCACACATGGCATGTAAAAGAGAGCGGAAGCCTCACCAGTCACAGCATAAGATCCACTCAAACCACACTGGGAGGCCAGGAAGCCAGACCAAAGGCAAAAGGCAGAACCTGAAACAGAAATCATTAGTTACCATACAGTAAAGAGAGATGCTGTGTAGACGGATTTCAGCAAAATTCATTCTGCACTCAGAAGAACAAACCAGACCCATGATCTTTCACTGTATTGTCTAGATTGTCTATTTTTCAAATACAAATTATAATATATGTAAAAATAAAATAAAATATAGCTTACCCTTAAGGAAACTTAAAAACCAGTCAAGATAAAATGAGTCACATGAGGCAAGAAACAAAATTTTACAGACAACTTTTAAAAACTGAAATAGGCACAGGTTCAAAGTATTACAGAAAAATGTGCTATGTTTGAGAGATTAAACAGGAAACAGGCAAAAGTGGAAAATTATCAATAGAACCAAGCAGAAATGCTAGAGCTGCAAGGTATGGTGAGTAAATAAACATTTAGTTCACTAGGTGAGCTCACAGATGACAGCAGGCAGCACAAGAACATCATCAGTGCACTTGAAGACACATGAAGGAGGGATAGTCAACCCAGAGGACAGAGAAAGACTAAGCATGCAACAAGGAGGCAGAGTACAAAAAAGGGGCAATGTTTAAAGAAATGATGTATAAAACTTCTCAAACGTGGTGAAAAACAGTAGCTTAGCATTTCTATTTCCAGCCAATACACCATTCAATCACAGAGTTCGGTAAAGCTGATACAGATTTCTGGAGCGGGAGATTCACTGTAGATCATGGTAAAGGGGTGGCTCAGGCTTAAGGAGAATGAGTTACATCCACAGAAAAGTTAAAAATAAACTAGAAATGGGAAGTAGGTATATAATACATATGACCATGTGTTTTCTCCCTTAAATTCTTTAAAACAGTATTGAAAGTAAATATTAAAAAAATTATACAGCCTATTCTACAGAGTGAGTTCCAGGACAGCCAGGGATACACAGAGAAACCCTGTCTCAAAAAACCAAAAAAAAATTATAGTGCTCTATTGCTAGACTTTAGTATAGAGTATGTGATCATAAATGACATATATTTTTATACTTACATGAAGTAAATATTTACAGTGTTACATACATGTAGAGGTTAAACACAGACAAAAGATACTTGATGAGTGTTTACATTTACATGTGGACACTAACATAGAAGAAGGAAGACAAAACGAAGCTATACTCATACAAAGTATTTATTTTTACCAACAGAATTTTGATATTAATTTGCAAAAGATTTTGATAAGTTGGAAATAACCTATTTGGGCCCTATAGTAACCACAAAGTAACAGACAAAAAATTATGCAAATAAATACCATAAAAAATCAGTGGTAAAATGTTCTTCTTAAAGATTTAACATAAAAATGGTGAGAATGGCAGATGTGAATTCAACCACATCAGTAAATACATTAATTACTGATTTACTAGCCACTCCATTCAGAAGGCAGAAGTTGCTAGACTGTTTGTAAAATAAAGATCTTACTGTATATTGTCTTCATAAGTATATACACTGCATCATAAATTCAAAGATACAAAAAAAAGAGATCATGGTAAAAGGATATACAAACTACAATAGAAGACTTGAAAGGGCTATATGAAAAAAGCAAAGAGTGAGCAATATTACTCAAGAGAAAGAGGTATGTTGCATAATGACATAATGTTCAAGAACACCCAAGACAAATAGAGTGATATAGCAGTATTTACAAACAGTAAATTAGACACACATGTATATAACCTCAGACAGCCAAATACAAGAAGAAATAGGCAAAGAATTATAGGTAGATACTTCACAGTTCTTTACTCCATAATTCATAGACTGAGTCAAAAGAAAAACAGTGAGGATGCAAAAGACTTAAACAGGGCAACCAGAGCTGGCAGGAAGGGGAGCTCCCTGCTCAGGGCTTGCCTGGCATAGGAGAAGATCAGGGTCCATCTCAAGAACCACAAGAAAAGAAAAGAAAAGAAAAGAAAAGAAAAGAAAAGAAAAGAAAA
>JADRCD010206392.1:20953-39552 GCA_019843815.1 Montemys delectorum
AAGAAAAGAAAAGAAAAGAAAAGAAAAGAAAAGAAAAGAAAAGAAAAGAAAAGAAAAGGGAAAGAACAACTTGTGATCTACAGAAAATCCACATTCTTCTCAAACACATACAGAGTATTCAGTAGAATGAGCTGCATGGTAGTGCATACATTAATTTCACTATATTCAGAAGACTGAAATGATTAAAAGTATATTCTCCAAACACAGTAGAATCTGTTTTTGAATTTAAAAAAAGGAAAAATATTTGGACATCATGTAATATAAATGAGGAGTCAAAGGATGAGTCTTAAGAAAAATATACTCTAAAATGGAAACACAACAGAACAAAATGTGGAAGACACAGCTAAGGGAGTGTTCAGAGAAAAACTCACCATTAGGAACTTACATTAATGCCAGGCAGTGGTGGTGCATGCCTTTAATCCCAGCACTTGGGAGGCAGAGGCAGGCGGATTTCTGAGTTCGCAGCCAGCCTGGTCTACAGAGTGAGTTCCAGGACAGCCAGAGCTATATAGAGAAATACATTCTCAAAAAAACCAAAAAAAAAAATTTCTGAACTTACATTAAAAAATGGAACATTGCCCACAACTCTAGCAGAAGCCCACTGTTCTACCAAAGAGCATACCTGTACCTGAAACCCCAGGTAAGACTGCCACAGCCCATACTCCTTAGAGCCTTAGTGCAGAATTCTACCAGACTTTCAAAGAAGACCTAACACCAATACCCTTCAAATTACTGCACAAAATAGAAACAAAAACTGGAGAAACATACCAGATTCATTTCATGGGGCTACAGTCAGCCTAATACTAAACCACAGACTCAACAAAGAAAGAGAGAAATTTCTCTCATGAACATTAATGCAAAATTACTCAATAAAATGCAAACTATATCAAAAAAAAACATGGCAAAAAGATCATCTACCATAATCAAGTGGGCTTCATCCAAGAGCTGCAGGTAATCTTTCAAATTATGAAAATCTGTCACGGTAATCCAACATATAAACAAACTAAAACCATATAAGCATCTCATTAGATGCTGAAAAAATCTTTGAAAAAATTCAATACTTCTTCATGATAAAAGTCTCGAAGAGATCAGGGATGCAGGGGTATGCATAAAAATAACAAAGACAGCATACAAAAAGTCTTTAGCCAACACCAAAGTAAATAGAGAGAAACTCAAAGTAACTCCACTAAAATCAGGAAGAAGACACGATTGCCCACTCTTTCCATATCTATTCAATATAGTACTTGAATTTTTAGCTAGAACAATAAAACAACTGACGGAGATTAGGGGAGGGATGCAATTGGAAAGGAAGAAGTCAAAGTATTGTTATTTGTAGAAGATATGTAGTATACATATATGACTCCAAACATTCCACCAAAGAATTCTTACAGCTGTAATAGCCAGAAACTGGAAACAACTTAGATGTTCCTCAACCAAAGAATTTATAAATAAAATATGGTCCATTTACACAATGGAGTGCTACTCAGCTATTAAAAACGATGGCATCATGAAATTTGCAGGCAAATGGATATAACTAGAAACAAAACATCCTGAGTAAGACAACCTACACCCAGAAAGACACACATAGTATGTACTCATTTATAAGTGGATAGTAGCCATAAAGTACAAGATAAGCATGCTATGATTCATAGACCCAGAGAAGCTAAATAACAAAAAGGGATCAAAGGGAGACTCATGAATGTCTCTGGGATGAGAAAATAGAATAGATGTTGCCAGTGAACTGGAGTTGGATAGGGACAAAACAGGAGATGTCAGGTGAGGAGAGAATGAAACGAGAGAATACTGGGAAGACAACTGAAATTGAGGAACGTCTCAGAGACAAGCTAGAAACCTAGTGCAATGGACTAGTGACCCTATGAGAGTGACCTTAATTTAGACTTCTTGTAATGGGGGGTATGAGCCTGAACCTGTCACGTCCAATAACCAGGCAAGACTTCCAACAAGGGATGGGGACACCAACCAAATCACAAAACTTCAGCCTACAATCTGTCCTCCCTACAAGATGTGCTGGGTTAACTGTGGCATAGAAATTATGGGAGTGGCCAACCAATGACTGGCTCTGCTTGAGACCCATGCCATAAGAGGGAAACCACACCTCACACTACCTAGAGGGCCAGGAACACTCTAGCACTGATACCTAGGATAGAACCAAACATTACCAGCACACAAAAAAAGTCCATAACATGATCCCAAATATTCTGCTATACCATAGACAGGAACCTCACATGATCATCATTTGAGGGGCTTCACCCAGCCCCTCTAATGAGGTGGGAATTATACAAAAGAGGATGGATTGTAGGATTCAGAGAGGTCAAGGATTAATCTAAGCTCATAGAGGCTCACAGAAACTGAACCAACAATCAGGGGGCCTGCATGGCCCTCTGCATGCATGTTATTGTTGTGTACATTGGTCTTCTTGTGGGACTCCTAACAGTAGTAAAGGCTATCTCTGACTATTGATTGCTTTTGGAACCTTTTTCCTCTGGGTACTTTGCCTCTTGACACCTTAATCTGAGGGTTGCTGCCTAGTCCTACTGCAACTTAACACGGCAAGTTTGGTTGATATCCATGGGAGACCTGCCCTTTTCTGAAGAGAAATGGAAGAAGAGTGGATGGAGAGGGAGGGACTGAGAGGGGTAGAGGAAGGGAACCCTATCTTATAGATGCAATACATGAGAGAAGAATAAATTAAAACTTTTGCTTAATAAAGTAAAAAAAAAAACTTTAAAAAGAAAAAAGAAGAAAGACCATTGTTGATAATACAGAATTCCTCTTTTAGAATATAAGAAAAGAAAATATGTAACCCAAATTAAAAAAAAAAAAAGATAATTTAGTACAGAAGCCAATGAAGTGGGCCTTGAGCAACCAGTAGATAAAATCCAATGGAGTCATGAAATGGCTCTTTAAGGACTGATAAAATTTATAGACCTTAAGCTTACCTAAGTGAAGAATGCATCACTGTTGGATATAGGAAATGGAAGCCATTTTGGCAATTTCTTATTAAGTTATATACACACTTACCAACAGACTCATCAATTCTACTTCTAGGCATGTACCCAAGAAAAATGAAGAAATATGTCCACATGAAAACAGTTATGTGAGTGCTCATATAGCATTTTTCATAATAGTTTCAAACTGGAAAGAACCCAAGTGTCTATCAGCTCATGAATAAACAAGTATCATCCACTGTGCAATGAAATGTCCCTCAGCAATAAAGAAATGAACTATTGCTACAGCTGGCTGCAGAGAGACAGGGGAGAACTTGAGACAATGGAAGGGTTCTAAGTCTTTATTGTGGAAGATGTGTAGCTTTACACATATCCAAGCTCAGTAAAAAGAATTACGTTTCATGTAAACTATCAATACCGAAGCCTTACTGTGCACACAGGTGTGTGTGTTTATGTGTGCATGTGTGTGTATGCATGTGTGTGTGTGTGTGCAGTCCCACACTGCTACCTGGTAAACATGCTAACTGACTTGATCATCCCAATTTGCTATGGTTTTAGCTGTCACTCTCCTATTTACTGGGCAAGCATATCTGTCTGGTTTTCTGAAGCACCAAGCACTTGCTGCTGCTGATCTGTTTATTCTGCCATCTCTCCACAGTTTGATCTCAGGAACCTGTCATAATAGCTCCAAACTGGAGCCAGCTCAGCTCTGGTTTCTGTGTTCTCTGCCCACTCCATCTGGTCTTCTTCATGCTTCAACAAGAGCCTGTCCCCTCTATGCATGAGGCCAAGTGTGAATGCTGTGTTATTTCCCTTGGGAGGAGTTGCCAGATTTATTATCTACATATTGCACACAGCGTGAAGGACACACAGTCTTCCTGGATATTTGCAAAACAGATCTCATGCTACACCCATACACTTCCCCACCTGGCTGTGACTATTGCAGCATCTTTTTGTTGTTGTTGTTGTTTGGTTTTTTTGTTTTGTTTGGTTTTTCGAGACAGGGTTTCTCTGTATAGCCCTGGCTGTCCTGGAACTCACTCTGTAGACCAGGCTGGCCTCCAACTCAGAAATCGCCTGCCTCTGCCTCCCAAGTGCTGGGATTAAAGGTGTGTGCCATCGCTGCCCTATTGCAGCATCTTATGCCAACAGTTCCAAGTCTTCCATCAGCATCCCTCTCTAAGCTGTTAGGAACTTCAGTAGTTGATGAGCGCCGATTTATTCCCAGAAATACCTCCCTGCCATCATGTCTGAACAAAGCCCTCTCCAAGTATCCAGTTCCTTGTATCTCAACCCCAGCACAGGGTCAGCTATAGTTGTCTATAAATTCTTCTGATCTGTAGTCGCCATTGCAACTCTGACCCATTGATTGTCTGTAAATTCTCAAAGAATTTATCTCACACAATCTCCCAATCATTCCCTCAAGATGGCTTAACCAAGACTCTGCCTCCAAGAGGTCACCTCATCCAAAGTTCTGTCTTTACCCCCTTCTTGAACTCTCCCTCTTTTAGACATACCCAGGATGCTGCAAGCTAATGTGAGAATCTTCTCTCAAATGGTAAATGTGAAATCTCCCCTCAAATGCCTCCTTAGCTTTGTTCCTTGTTCAAGGTGTCCAGCTACAGATCAACTAATTCAAAACTAGCTTGACTAATCCCTACCTGCTGTGTATGTATCTTGTTCAGTGATGTCACAGCCACTTCTCAATGACAGGAACCAAATCTTACTTTTTCTATCTGGACTTAAAGGACATAATATCTTTAAGGACATACACCATAGCAATCAACATGGCTTTCACTTGAAAAGCCTCCTATCCTTTATAGTAGTATTCCTGACCCTGGCCCCACACCCACCACTGCTGCCACCTCCAAAGACCTCTGCCATTGCCCTGAATGTCCATTTATAATCACTGCAAACACACTGGGTGCCCTGTTCTGAAGGCTACATTTCATGCCAACCATTCATGCTACTTCGAATTTTCATTTTGGAAAAGGCCCTCTCTCTGCAGAAAGATATGTCCTGTTGCTCAGTTGGACAGGAGGTTTCCAGTTGTCCTAGAGGTAGACTTCTTGATACTTGCTGTTCCTTTGAGTCTTACCTGATTTCCAGCTCATTAGCCTACCCATTCCAACTCCCAAATCCTAATCAGTAGTCCCTTCTATTATGGAGTGGTCTGTCCCCTTAAAGCCTATAGGGTTTTTTGGTTTTTTTGTTTTTGGTTTTTTTTTTTTTTTTTTTCTGTACCACAATGCTCATTTAAGTGTTTCACATGTGAAGCTCTTCTGCTTCTGACAAGACTTACACACCTTGCCACAGAGGGCAGTGCTTTCATTTGTAGTCCTTACAAACTCCAGCATAATTTCCAAGAACACTGCGTGTTTTTAAAAGACCACTATACAGGAACACTGACAAAAAAGTATGAGAACGCAGAAGCATCTTGCCCTAGCCCTTCCAATCTATTCTCTTTACTTCCAGCATGTAAGTTGTATTTAAAATTGGCCTCTAGATCTCTTCCAAAATTAACACAGTTTCATTTCTATTTTAATTATTTTCTCAAGAAACAGTTCCTGGATCTTTTTATTGATATTATTTAGAACATACTTTAGAGGAGAAAACAAACTTGCCTAGGTTTGAGGCAGGAAAGTTTTGAAAATGGCTAACTTCATTTGATTCCTTCAAGGAATGTCAGACCTTACACTAGGAAAGTTTGTTTTCCCCCAACAAAAGACATCAAGAACACAGGAGAGACTCAACATGAGGAGTCAGCATCTGTTTGGAATCCTATGAGTCACCATGAGAGTGAAGCTCTTTCTAAAACACACCAGCAGGGTCAAAACTGCATTCAACAATATCAATGTAAAAGTCAAGGAGGCAGGAGCTTCCTCACTGCGGACCCTGTTACCAGGACACCAAGGAGGAGCTAGAAACCTTTACGTTAATCCTAATCCTACAGTCCTTTTGCCATGTACTCTGCCATGTGGGCAGTCCTGCTGCTCACACACAGATCTGGGAGCTACTATCCAGCGTTTTCACTCCTGTTCCTTTAGGAAGTCAGTTTGCCTGCACTCAACTCCCCTCTAAGAAACTGAAAAAATATATGAGTGGTCGCAATGTGTGCAGTCTTGATTCCTGACTGCACTCAGTAACACTGCGGCAGTTCTTCAATTCTGCCTATAGTGACTGTACTGGCTAGTTTTGTGTGTCAACTTGACACAGGCTGGAGTTATCACAGAAAAGTGAACTTCAGTTGGGAAAATGCCTCCATGAGATCCAGCTGTGGGGCACGTTCTCAATTAGTGATCAAAGGGGTGGTGCCATCTCTGGGCTGGAAGTCTTGAGTTCTACAAGAGAGTGGGCTGAGCAAGCCAGGAGAAGCAAGCCAGCAAGGAACATCTCTCCATGGCCTCTGCGTCAGCTCCTGCTTCCTGACCTGCTTGAGTTGCAGTCCTGGCTTCCTCAGGTGATCAACAGCCATGTGGAAGTAAACTGAATAAACCCTTTCCTCCCCAACTTGCTTCTTGGTCATGATGTTTGTGCAGGAATAGAAACCCTGACTAAGACAGTGACATAGGTTACTCTCCTTTTCTTTTGAAAGTCCACTCACTAGTAAGTTTGCCATTGGAATGGGGTATCACACCAATACCCTTAGGCATTGTCACAGAAAGTTGGCTTATAATGTACAGGTTCCATTTATATGGCTTTCTTGAGATTTTGATGTCCAGACCAGGAGAAATGAACTATGCAGAGCCTCATCAGGCAGTGAGTTTCAACAAGGACTTTTCCACAAGTATCTGGGAGGACATCAAAATAAGGACCTTGGAAGACATCACTGGGAGCACCTAGTGAGGTCCTGGGACGACAGTAAGGATCTGGGATGACATTATTAGAAGTATCCGTATGCTGAAAAACAGTCACCTTGGAATAAATAACTCTTGAGTAGTAACAGATTGCAACTAACTAAATACAATCTGCAACTAACTAATACAATTGCAACTAACTAAACACATCATCTGTGCTTACTGTGCACCTAGTGCTAGGGTTATGAACAGGTGAGTCTGTGAGCTTGTGAATCTCGGGGGCTGCACTTAAACTGCATTCACTGTGTGATCACCTATCCATAGGGACGGTGTATGGAGGAGGGACAGGCGAAAATAGAGTTGAAAGGCAGCCTGCAGAATGTGTCATGACTATCGGCTGGCCACATGCCTGCAGCTGCTAAACTGTTTCCTCAGTGTAAAACTCTGTGCCTCCTGCTACATTTGACAGCACTAGTTTTAAAGGGGAACAATAAACATCAAAACTTTTTCAAATCTTTTGTTGTCCTTCTGTAGAATAAAAATGAGGTTAAGGCTATGAACCAATCCACTCCTTTGAGAAGAACTTTCAAATAAAATTCTCTTTCATGAGAATAAATCCTATAAAGATGATTATAAACTTGTGGCATTAACAAGAATCCAAATTATTGACCATAATTTTAAAAACTGCATCAAATTTTCCACAACTTTAATGTCCCTCAGTGGAGGCTAAGGGTGAGCACCTGCTTCTCACAGTATATCTAAGAACACTAGGGCTTGCTTTTTATCTAATTTT
Source organism: Montemys delectorum (assembly GCA_019843815.1). Classification (NCBI taxonomy): domain Eukaryota; kingdom Metazoa; phylum Chordata; class Mammalia; order Rodentia; family Muridae; genus Montemys; species Montemys delectorum. Next base: position 28,513 of record JADRCD010206392.1, read on the forward strand.
TTGTTACATTTATTCATTCTGTAGGTGGTGCCCAATGTGTGCCAAGGCACATGTGTGGTGGCCAGGGGACATCTTGTAGGACTTGGTCTCTCCTCCTGCCAGGTGGGTCTAAGGGCATACATTCAGGGCACCAGATTTAGCAATAAGCACCTTTACCCACTGAACCCACTTGCCAGTCCCCAAATTAGGGTTTCTAATAGAGGTTCTTCCTTGTAAGAAGGGCTCATGCTATCTCCTCTCCCCCTCCCTCTCCCCTCCCCCTTCCTCTCTCTTCCCCCTCTCTTTTCTCTCTCTCTCCCCCTCACCTTCTCTTTCCTCTCCCTTCTCTCTCCCTCTCCCCTCCCCTCTCCTTCTCCCTCTCCCCTCCCTTCTCTCTCTCCCTCTTCCTCTCCCTTTCCCCTAGCCCCTCTCTTTCCCCTCCCTTCTTTCTCTCCCTCTCTCTCCTTCACCGTTTCCCATATCTCATTATGTGGTTGATATGCAGATCTTGCACAGGCAAGGAAAGTGCTTTGTCACCAAGCCACACCTACCTCTCCTTTGCTTTTCATTTTCAATGCGCTTCTTTAGGTGCTGGTGATATGTGCTTATTGAGGATTCAATAATTTCATGCAGCAGAATGCCTAGAACCATTTAAAAAGTATTCAATAAATATTAACTAGCTGCACATTTCCTTAAAATGTCAAATGTTTTAAAATGTATTATCCCATTTCATTCTTGAATAATCAATTTCGTTTTGGTAAAATACCCTAATAGACCTTTTGGCCAACATTTCTCAATGTCCCTTTTGCACTAGGTACTGCAATGTGGTGTGAAAGCTGTTTCCTGAGCCACAGATGTTCATAATCACAAGTAATGCAGGAAATGCAAAGGAGAGCAGCTGCCTTGTGAGGCCTTCTGGAGTGGCAAGGCTGCCTCTAAAGAGACCAGAGCAAACTTACTAAGTAACATAGTAACAACAGTATGCAACCAACACACTGCACATGAGCCACAGTGGGTGCCTGCTTAGGCTTCCATGGGCGACAGAATCTGAGGTGCCTGAGAGAACGGAAATGATTGCTTGTACCCTGAGTATGATGTGAGCAGGCAGCCATCTTCCTTCTGGGTGTGTCTTCCTGACCTGACTTCTATTTGCTGTATTGCCTCAGCAAAACCTAGACAGAAATCTTCTGAATGTTTTCTTTTCCCAAGACTGTCAAATAACAAGTTATAACTCCAACCTTCTCCCTCCATCCAAATTCCATTTCCAAAATGAGTGAAGCTGGATTTCTGTACTGTGTCCTGTCGTCTTCTTCCCTACCGAGTTTTAACAGGGCTAATGCTATACAGACTTGATTATAGAGGGCCAACCACTTTTCATTAACGAGTTCATTTATTTGTTTTGATCAGGGTTAAGCACCAATAGTCATGAGTCTTATGCGAGCCTTGGCTAGCACCTGGCCCCATGTTCAGCATATACTCAGGCCTGGGCTGAGCAAATTAGAAGGAAAAACAGAGAGTGGGAAGGAAGTAAACGTGATGGGAGGGGACAGGGGACAGGGAGCCTGAGCTGCCTGCCTAAGAACAGAGAGACGAAGGAAAGGCCACCCGCCAAGAAAACGGGAGCCAGAAGACACCCTCCAGCCCTCGTAAAAGGTCTTTAATTACTAAGACTTCTGCAAAGCTAAGAAGGAGATCCTCCAGCTTCCTTTCAGAAAAAGCAAGTGGCAAGTAAGAGAGATTAGCCACTGATCTAAGCAAGGAAGGATTCTGAGAGGGACCACTGTGTAAGGAAAAAAGGAAAGGTAAGGAAAAAAGCAGTAGGCATCTTCATCACATGTTAGCAAAGATCACCACCATTGATATCAAGCACAAGGCACCCTCCCTTGGGCCTACTCCTGATCCAGCCAGGTATGAGTCAGGCTCCTATGTTTGATTCATCACAACCCACTTCTTTTAATAAGGTATTTTCTTTATTTACATGTCATATGATATCTCCTTTCCCAGTTTCCCCTCTTAAAAAAACCAAAAAACCAAAAAAAAACAAAAAACAACAAGAACAAACCCCTGTTCCCTCCTCCCTCCTTCGGCTCGCCACCCCACCCTCTCCTGCTTACTGGCCCTGGCATTCCCCTACACTGGGGCATAAAACCTTCACAGGGCCAAGGGCCTCTCCTCCCATTGATGGCCAACTTGGCCATTCTCTGCTATATATATGCTGCTGGAGCAATTAGTCCCACCCTGTGTACTCCTTGGTTGGAGTTTTATTCCCTGGGTGCTCTGAGGGTATAGTAGTTCATATTGTTGTTTGTCCTAAGGGGCTGCAAACCCTTCAGCTCCTTGGGTCCTTTCTCTAATTCCTTCATTGGGGACCCTGTACTCAGTTCAATGGATGGCTGTGAGCTTCTACATCTGTATTAGTCAGGTACTGTTAGAACCTCTCAGGAGATAGCTATATTAGGCTGGCTTGTTCTTCCTTCAGTCTCTGCTCCATAGTTAGTCTCTGCAACTCCTTCTGTGGGTATTTTGTTCCCCTTTTAAGAAGGAATGAAGTGTCCACATTTTGGTCTTCCTTCTTCTTGAGTTTCTTGTGGTTTGTGGATTGTACTTCATGTATTCCAATCTCCTGGGCTAATATCCACTTATCAGTGAGTGCATACCATGTATGTTCTTTTGTGATTGGGCTACCTCACTCAGGTTTATATTCTCCAGATCCACCCATTTCCCTAAGAATTTCATAAATTCATTGTTTTTAATAGCTGAGTTTTAAAATCCATTGTGTAGATGTACCACACTTTCTGTATCCATTCCTCTGTTGAGGGACATCTGGGTTGTTTCCAGTTTCTGGCTACATAAATAAGGCTGCTATGAACATGGTGGAGCATGTGTCCTTATTACATGTTGGAGCATCTTCTGGGTATATGCCCAGGAGTGGTATAACTGGGTCCTCTGGTAGTACTATGTCCAATTTCCGGAGGAACCACCAAACTGATTTCCAGAGTGGTTGTACCAGCTTGCAATCCCACCAGCAATGAAAGAGTGTACCTCTTTTTCCACAACCTCTCCAGCATCTGCTGTCACCTGAGTCTTTTATCCTAGCCATTGTGACTGGTATGAGGTGGAATCTCAGAGTTGTTTTGATTTGCATTTCCCTGATGACTAAGGATGTTGAACATTTCTTTAGGTGTTTCTCAGCCATTTGGTGTTCCTCAGTTGAGAATTCTTTGTTTAGCTCTGTACTCCATTTTTTAATAGGGTTATTTGGTTCTCTAGAGTCTAACTTCTTGAGTTTTTTGTATATATTGGACATTAGCCCTCTATCTGATAGAGGATTGGTAAAGATCTTTTCCCAATTTGTTGGTGCTGTTTTGTCCTACTGACAGTGTCTTTTGCCTTACAGAAGCTTTGCAACTTTATGAGGTCCCATTTGTCAATTCTTGATCTTAGAACATAAGCTATTGGTGTTCTGTTCAGGAAAATTTCCCCTGTGCCTATGAGCTCGAGGCTCTTCCTCACTTTCTTTTCTATTAGTTTCAGTATATCTGGTTTGATGTGGAGGTCCTTGATCTACTTGGACTTGAGCTTTGTACAAGGAGAAAGGAAAGAATCGATTTGCATTCTTCTACACGCTAACCGCCAGTTGAGCCAGCACCATTTGATGAAAATGCTGTCTTTTTTCCACTGTATGGTTTTAGCTCCTTTGTCAAAGATCAAGTGACCATAGGTGCATGGGTTCATTTCTGGGTCTTCAATTCTGTTCCATTAATCTACCTGCCTGTCACTGTACCAATACCATGCAATATTTATCACTATTGCTCTGTAGTACAGCTTAAGGTCTGGGATGGTGATTCTACCAGAGGTTCCTTTATTGTTGAGAATAGTTTTGGCTATCCTGGGTCTTTTGTTATTCCAGATGAATTTGCAAATTGCTCTTTCTAAGTCTGTGAAGAATTGAGTTGGAATTTTGATGGGGATTGCATTGAATCTGTAGATTACCTTCGGTAAGATGGCCATTTTTACTATATTAATCCTGCCAATCCATGAACATGGGAGATCTTTCCATCTTCTGAGATCTTCTTCGATTTCCTTCTTCAGAGACTTGAAGTTCTTGTGAAACAGATCTTTTACTTGCTTAGTGAGAGTTACACCAAGGTATTCTATATTATTTGTAACTATTGTGAAGGGTGTTGTTTCCCTAATTTCTTTCTCAGCCTGTTTATCCTTCAAGTAGAGGAAGGCCATTGATTTGCTTGAGTTAATTTTATATCCAGCTACTTTGCTGAAGTTGTTTATCAGGTTTAGGAGCTCTCTGGTGGAATTTTTGGGGTCACTTAAGTATACTATCATATCATCTGCAAATAGTGATAATTTGACTTCTTCCTTTCTCTGGTGATGGATGCTTGGTGTCTCTGACTAGAGCTTGTTCCTCCTGTGTGTCTGTAAGCCTGTGTCGGCACTTCTGGGAGATCAGCTCTCCTCTGGTAAAACTTGGATGCAGATGGCTGTGGTTCAGTTGTCCGTCCTGAGTCCTGGGGTCAGAGCATACCCTGGAGACAGGATCTCCACTTGCAGGAAAGGTGCAGAGAGGGCTGTGGATCTGTTGTCCCTCCTAGGTGTGGTCTGAGGTAGAAAGGATCCTGTCCTGGCTGCCCTGCCACTTGTGAGGCCTGTGCCTCCCAGCTGGTCCTGCCTTAGAAAGTCACCAGAGAGAAAATCCACAACTCACTTCTACAAGCAATTATTGCAGGGAGAATACAAAAAGAGCACCTGTGTCAAAGCCATTGGTGTTAGGAGTTGCTATGGATGCAAAGTTAGCAAGGTTGGTAAGCATCTTAATTTGCTTTCTGTTGCTGTGGCAAAAAACTGAGCACAGCAGCTTGGGGGAGAAAGGGTTTACTTCATCGTAAAGTTTACAGTGCGTCAGGAACAGAAGTCCAAGCAGGGCCCTAAAGGCAGGAACGGAAGCAGAGTCCTGGAGGAAGGCTGTTCACTGGTTCGTTCCCCATAGCTTGCTGTGCTTGTTTCTTTGCTCGGGACCATATACCCAGAGTCAGTATAACCCACAGTGGGCTGGGCCCTCATCAATCATCAACAAAGAAAATTCTTCCACAGACTTGCTTACAAGTCAATTCAATGGAGGCAATTCCTCAACTGAGGTTCCTCTTTTCCAAATAACTCCAATTTGTATCAAATTGACAAAGATCTACCACAGTGAGCTCTCAGAACTCTTCAGTGTCTTTGAGGCACTGAAGTCCCTAAAGAGGTTGCTTGCTTGCCATTGCCTACCACAGACAGATTAAGAATACCTGTTTTGCCGAGTGGTGGTGCCGCATGCCTTTAATCCCAGCACTTGGGAGGCAGAGGCAGGTAGATTTCTGAGTTCAAGGCCAGCCTGGTCTACAGAGTGAGTTCCAGGACAGCCAGGGCTATACAGAGAAACCCTGTCTAGAAAAAACAAAAAAACAAACAACAACAACAACAAAAAAAAAAAAACAAAAAAAAGAAGTCAGTTCAATGAATGGCTGTGAACTTCTACATTTGTATTAGTCAGGTATTGTCAGAGCCTCTCAGGAGATATCTATATTTAGGCTGGCTTGTCCTTCCTTCAGTCTCTGCTCCTAAGTTAATCTCTGCAATTCCTTCCGTGGGTATTTGGTTCCCCCTTTTAAAAAGGAATGAAATGTCCACCTTTTGGTCTTCCAAGGTTTTGTGTCCCAGTGTAGGGGAATGCCAGGGCCAATAAGTGGGAGATGGTGGGGTGACAGGCATGGGGAGGAGAGAGGCAACAGGGGTTTGTTCTTGTTGTTTTTGTTTGTTTGTTTTTTTGAGGGGAAACTGGGAAAGGAGAAATTTACGTGTAGGTAAAGAAAATATCTAATAAAAAAAAAAGTCAGTTAGGAATACCTGTTTTTAGAACTTGACAGAGTAGAACCCTATTGGTTTGGGGGGGGGGGTTATTTATTGTTTTTTATGGAGGGAAGGGTTTATTTCAGTTTACACTTCAAGGTCACAGTACATTGTTGAGGGAAGTCAGGGCAGGAACTAAAGCAGAAACCATGGAGAAACGTAGAACCCTATTGTTGAAGACCCTGCATGCTTGAGTAGTAGAACATGGAGAAATCAAGCTAGTATTTGACCTGGAAGCTTTATCCTACCAGATTGCTTTAATAGTGGTGGAGAGGAAGAGAAAAGTCATCTTCAATCTTACCCAGCTGTGAACTCTGAGAGCTATGACTGTCCTGCCAAAACCTCCCCACTGGTGCAATAATAACATGATGTACATGAGAATAATCAAACACTTTCTTATTGGGCTTAAGATTTACTCTATAAGATGAAACCCTGATACCTGGCACCATTATCAGAGCCAAAAACTAATAAGTAGACAGGTCAAATACCCTATGAGAGAGCTATCATTCTGCTAAATAGCCATAGTCTTAAACTGACTCCTGACAACTTATCATTATTCCCACAGATTATTTAATCTCTCAGCCTTCATCAGAGCAGCTTCTTTTATCAGTGTATGCCAATTAATACGGAGAACCACAATTATCCAGGTGCAGAGAGCAAAAGACTGCAGAACGCTCAGACCTGGGTGGGACATCAATATTGCATCCCTCAGCCTGTGACTACTGAGGAAGAGGGGTCAGAGACACTGTTAAGAGTCAGAGGCAGTAGGTGAGTACAATGAAACAGTGTTTTCACAACCCAGCAGGGCAATGGCACATATGGACTCTGGTGGTGACATTAGGCTGATCTGTGCAAACTCAAGCCAGACAAAATCCTGACATGGAGAGGGGAAGTGGCATACAAGTCCTACCACGAACTGAGGAGATATTGACAGCTGACAGCTGTCAGCTGATGGAGAGGGGTGACTTGTTTTCCCTTCAGGATGTGGTCCCTAGCAGATTGACAATGTTAGGTGGAAGACTAAATAATCAAGAATATGAATAGCACAAACTGAACTTGAGGGTTTTAATTTTAAGAGGAAACATAGTTAGGGAAGAATTGAGAGAAGGAATGAATATAATCAAAATACATTGTGCTAACTTCCCGAAGAATGCATAAAAATTACAAAAATTAAATATAATATTTTAATAATTAAAAACAATACTCCTTACTTCCAATCACCAAAGTATTCTTCTGCTACTTTCAAGGCTTCGTTCTGCATTCCAATAACTATTTGACAAAGGTAGGGAACAAACCACGAGCAACTCAATAAATAAAGATCCTTATAATGTACATCACTAGAGACCAGCAACTAGTTTAGACAAAAAGGGGTGAGTCTTCACCTCACAGATACAGCCTGCATGAATATACAGCCTGAAAAATAGTGAGTAGATAGAGAAATGGATGCGGATGCGTAAGTGGGTAGATTGGACAGTTGAATTGGTGGGTGATTGGATGAATGAGTAGACAAATGGAAGATGGATAAATAGATGGGTAAGTAGAACAACAGATGTATGGATTCTGTAAAGAAAACTTACACGAAGTGTATGGCATTTAAATTGAGACTTACTGAGGAAGCAGATTTTACACTGATAAAAACAAAAAGCTTAGGAAACAAGGGAGAGCCATTATCTTTAGTTGCATACTCAGGCATGTGCCCACTAGGATAATTCCAAACCTGCATTCACATAGACGACTCTGTTTAATCAAGATAGAAAACACATATTTCTCACATATTAATGTGAGAAAGAGATTTGTAGGAAGACAAGAAGGTTAACAGGGGTGGGAGGAAGATAGTAGCAGGTGAAGGGTGAGAATAATCAGAGTGTATTATATACATGAATAAAATTGTCAAAGAACAAATTTAATAAAAAATTCTATTCTCAAAGGTTTGTGTAAAAATGAGATCATTTGAGGACACAGAATTCAGACACTGAGTTTCTTATATTGGAAGAGGAAGACATGTCAGGGCAAAATTTTTTAATATATTTTGATTAATTCTTTAGGAATTAATCCCTATTGCTCCTCCCAGCTCCTCCAAGATCTATCCTACCAGCTCCCTAACCTCTCTCCCAACTTCGTGTCTCTTGTCTTGTTTCTGTAAAATACCAAGTCCAATTTGTGCTGTCAAGATACTCATGTGTGGGCTCCAGCTGCATACATAGCAGAGAATGGCCTTGTTGGACATCAATGGGAGGAAAGGCCCTTGGTCTTGAGAGTGCTCAATGCCTCAGTGTCAGGGAATGCCAGGAAAGGGAAGTGAGAGTGGGTGGATTGGTGAGCAGGGGGAGAGGGGATGGGATAGGTGGTTTCCTGGGGGGTAACCAGGAAAGGTGATAACATTTGAAATGCAAATAAAGAAAATATTTAATTTTTAAAAAAGAGAAAAAAAGATACTCATGGGTAAGAGATATCCCTGCACATCCACCAGAGCATGGCAGATCTACAAAAATTCACACCCTTAAAGACTCTCCCTCCCAGAGAAACCACAACCACCCATATCTCCCTCAGCTGGGGGTGGGAGCTTATGAACCCCTCTTCTCTCCATGCTGCAATGTTAACTGCTTGATCTGGTGCATGGCATGCACCACTAGCAGTGCAGAAGTGGTCTAGTCCTATCACAAGTTTTGCTCAGGAAGTTTGCTTCCTAAACACCGGCTCTTACAATCTTTCTAGCCCTCTTCCTGTGTATTCCCTGAGCCTTGGTGGGAGTCGGGGAGTATGATACAGGTGTCTCAACTGGGGATGAATTTTATGCAGTCATTCAGCTGTCATCTTAATTCTTTAGTATTTGAGTTCCTCATACCACTCACTGAGTCAGGGAGGCAAGCCCTGTGGTGGGAGCTCTGTAACATTTGCTCTCCTCATCTCCCTTCAAGCCAGTGATGCTGGGGCTGACTTGAGCATCACAGTGATGAGGGCAACTCTGTCCCTGCTAGCCAGACTGCGACCAACAGCCTCAGGCAAACCTCCATGGTAACTGCACAGACAAAATGAAATGTGCTTTCAGAATCCTGGTGCAGAAATCTCAACACAAGGAAGTTGAATTTTATTTATTGGCATGTCTCTTTTAGGACAAAAGCAACAATAGAGCAAGTAGTCATAGAGTTTTATAACCAAGGAAGGTTCCCTGTAGAAAGAATCAACTGGAATGTTCCCCATGACACATGTCCTGTTCACTGAAGGATGTTCATTCAATGTAGGAGAAAAGTCAGAAAAAGAATTGTCAGAGAGATAAGGAAAACTGTTATAACTAAAAACAGACCTTTCAAAGGACTTGAAGGACTTTCTGGTCCAATACTTCCTGGAGTATATTTTCAAGTAGTGAATTACAAGCAGGGAAAGAGTGCAATACACTAGAAGTATTCCAATACCCAAACAACTTTAGAAATGTTTTCATCTTGATTACATTACCATAATTTTTTTAAATCCAAGGCTTTTAATGACACTGATTCTACAAGACAAAAAGGCAAATGTTCAATGTTTTTCAAAGGTACTAACCATAAACTTTTCTCTTTTTTTGTTTTTGTTTTTGTTTTTCAAGACAGGGTTTCTCTATGTAGCCCTGGCTGTCCTGGAACTCACTCTGGAGACCAGGCTGGCCTCGAACTCAGAAATCTGCCTGCCTCTGCCTCGCAAGTGCTGGGATTAAAGGCATGTGCCACCACCACCCGGCTCACCATAAACTTTTCTACAGAACATGTACAAGTTAAATAAAAATCTGGCTTCCAGAGACCTCAAACAATGACTCATTGCAATGAACATTTGCAAATGAAGATATATTAGAGAGATACTATTAGACACACTGTGAAATATTACACCTCCTACAATGAGACGTTTTCTATGCATTTTTTAGTTTGTTTGTTTGTTTGCTATTTGGGAGGAGGGTGGTTGCCAAGGCAAAGGGCAATGCATGATGTGAAACTCACAAAAAATTTCAAAAGTTTTTTTTCTTAAATCTGGCTTTCTATGCCTTGGTTTGCAGTTAAGTTGGTATAGGGCTTTCTTAACATGGATGAAGCCCTAAGTTCCAAGCCCTGTACTACAGAAACTGTGGGTGATCATGAGTATCCATAATATGTAGTTCCAGCATTTAGGAAGTACAAACATTAGGATCACAAATTTAAGATCATCCTAAGTCCAAATACTTGTATACATATGACTCATGTCAAACATGGCAAGTTTGAGGTCAGCCTATCCTACACAAAATTTGTCACAAGAATGAAAAATTAAAAACCAGATCAGGCCTAATAAACTTCAATTTGGAATTAGTCATCAGATCATCTCTTTTTATTGTCAAGGAGAAAATAGGATCCAGATGTCACTTGTAGCTTAAGACTAAAATTCAGGTCTGCCTTCTCATGCCCATTTTCTATAGCATCTCCCTTGACATGTCTGTGTAATTCCTTGAGTTCATAACAGACAAGTTACATTGTACAAGGTCAGTGCAAAGATGTGGGCATTGGTGAAAGTTTCCATGAGAATCACTCACATGTTGGTAACAAAATGGCTGCCTCCTGTGTATGTGCCACACTCTCCTGGGAACTAGGGTGAGCACTTGTAGTTTGGCTTCTCATTTAATTGTATCAGAGATCTAAAATGGGAAAATCTTAAGAACCTTAAGATTGTCCAAGGTCAGAAAGGAAAAAGGTAGGAAAGTGATAGTTACCTATTTGAATTTTATCACACACAAAAGGACCACAAATATAGAACTATATCTCATGCTCAGGAGTCAGTAAAGCTATGGGCAAATAAGTGATGGGAGATCTGGACTTCAAAAAGAAGCATCAGAAACATGGCAGAGTGTTGTACAGGTGTGGCTGAGCTCCTAGAACTTGATTCTTTGGGGTCTTCTGTTGCTTTCTGGTCAGGCTCCTTTTCTACCTACACTATACCAGGGGTCCTATCAAGGCTTCCATCCTCCATTTATAAAGCAAAATTAATCAAGAATACTAAAGGTGTATTCCCTCTCCATTTTTTCTCTCTAGTCAGAAATGAGGGGTAAAGTTTTTTGAAGTGTTAAGCAAAAGTGCTGAATTCTAACGTGTGTTATCACAACAGCTCACATAACATAACATAACATAACATAACATAACATAACATAACATAACATAACAT
>JADRCD010206392.1:39562-54420 GCA_019843815.1 Montemys delectorum
ATAACATAACATAACATAACATAACATAACATAACATAACATAACATGTTACTGGTCCTGCTTTGGAAGCTAATGCAGAGATGATGCCACGAACATTTTTAAAAGATAGAATTTGAGTATACCAGACCCCAAAATAAAATTTATAGTTAATTACAAGTCAACGTTTCATCATATATGATATGGCTTGGACCCTCAGAATGCAAAGTTTGAGGCTGAGTTTCCCTCATAGGAGTATGTGGACATTTATGTCCCTTGGTGCCTGTTGCATGTATCCAGTGCTGACATACCACAGATGTCTAGTAAACTAGCAAGCTTGGGTTTTCCACATGTGATGAGCCTGCAGAAACCATATGGCTGCTCATCCTCCTATCAAGTGTCCCATGAAGGTTAGTATGTTCCTTTGCTGAGAGTAACAAAACAAATTACCACATGCTGGGTGGATTGAATAACAGAAACTTACTCATCGTACCCTGGTTGCTGAAGGCCAAGATCAAGATGCAGCAGGTAGATTCCTGCCCAAGCTTCACTCCTTAGCTGGTGTGATAAGTGATCTTACCATGTTGACTGGAAGAGATGAATATGACCAGTGAAAGGCATGTCTAATGGGGAAGGGATGCATTTCCAAAGAATATTGGTATGTGGAACAGTGAAGAAGAAGGGCAAGGCCTGAATATGAGTGGCACAACCCAGTGGGCTGGGAAGATAAAAACCAGAGCACTACACAAATTCCTTTGCTTCTTAATCAAGCATGCCTATTCCTGCTGCCATTGTCTGCTGGTGCCAGATTCCATCTTCTACAGCCTTTCTAGAATATTACCACTGCCTTTACTGGGAGTTTCCAGCCTTCCAGCATGGTATTGAAACTACTAGGGGCCCAGCTTCATGGACTATGCACCATTGGGCTCTCTGCCTTTCCAAAGTACAGGCAGCAATTGTTAAACTATGACTTCCTACCACGTAAGTCAGTCCAATAAATCCTCTATATTAATCCAGTTGGTACATGGTGTCATCTCACTATGCTCACATGTGTTCTTGCTTCTGTGTGTATCTGTGTCATAATTCCTTTTTCACATATATATAAAAATGTGTATATTTAAATATGTAAGAAGATAGATAGATAGATAGATAGATAGATAGATAGATAGATAGATAGATAGATAGAGGTATGAGTCACACTGGATTAAAGCCTCCCTAGTTACTTCAGTTTTAGTTAATCACCCCTGAGTTAAGCCAGAGCTGTATTTATCCTGGAAGGCCCAGTGTGGAGTTTTTTTCTTGCAGGAATCCAATCTGGGGAAGTGGTGATTGTCCAGAAAACTGGTTTTGCTTTAGGGCTTCTGTTTTGCTGTCCATCCAACATGGAATCATCTTCCGTGAAGTGACATGGGCTGCCTATCTTTAGAGTTATTCATAGGTGGTATCTCTTAATACAAACCATCACTCCCAGGATGATGATGTGAGAGAGGTGTGAGTTTCTGTATCTCTGAGAACTCTCAAATCACACACAGATACTCCATCAAGCAGGATAATGCTTTGAGTCTTTCAAAGGGATGAAGTCCTGCTTTTCAGATTCTCCCAAAATCCCTGTGAGGAAGAAAGCATTGCTCTTATCACCATTGACAAGCACAATACAGTGTTATATAATGGTGGCACACGCCTTTAGTCCCAGCTCCCTGAAGGAAGAGGCAGGCAAATCTTATCCAAAGCCAACTGGGTCTACAGAGCGAGTTCCAAGACAGTCAAGGCTATACAGAGAAACCCTGTCTCAAACAAACAACACAAAATAAATAAACAAAGCACAATTTAAGAATAAACAAAACAGGTCTGGGAACCTGAGCTAAAGTGACCTATCAAATTGAGGGCCCATTGACAACTGGGTATTTACTGTCAGCTTTGGGTAGTATGGTAATAACATTGTGTTCACATGGAGACATTTCTTAAATCTGAATAGATTTGTCCTGCAGCTTTAGGGGCATGACATATACCAATGTACATAACACCTCTCCTTTAGTTTCAAATGCTTCAGGGAAATAATTTGCTAATATATTAATGACTAATGAAAGTGATTAATAGCTACCTATTGTTATTCATTGTCTTATTTCTCCTTTTTATTCTTGAACATTTTTATAATAGAAGAATGAAGTTATCCATAACTACTCTTTGACATAAATTCTGATTCCTGATATATTAATTTTAGGAGCAAACTGAGATCTACTGTGCTTGTGGAAGTGGTAAGCAGAGAAGCGCATCCATCTCAGTTTCTTATTTTCTTAATTCATCACAAGAGCTAAAACAATTCTATCTGAGTCCTATTAGACAGTGTCTCCTTGCCTCATTAGTCTTGAAACAGTGTCAGCCAAAGCCTTGAGGAAGTACCAACTTCAAACCAGACAAAGGTATGCTCTTGAGAATGACATTTGAGGAAGACCTCAGAAGGTGTGCCAAGGCAAACAGTACTATCCAGAAGAGCGACTGCGAGCAGCCTTGCCCTCTGTCTGAGCCTGTGTCTTGTCTTCTTGTTTGACTTGTTTTTGAGAAATTCATACATTAGTAGAGTATTTATTATTTTCTTCCCTCCCTCTCCACACTCCAAATCCTCCCTTAGCCCCCACCCCCTCTTAGATTCATAACCCTTTCTTCTATAATTATTGTCTTACATATATGCAACTTGAAGGGGGTTTTCCCTTGCCTCACACCAGATTTTTTTGTTAGATGGTCTATAGCACTTACAGGCAACATTAACACTCCATGTGATATAACTTCATTTAAACTCCACTTTTATTTTTAACTTCACTTGCAAACACCAGGTCCCCCTGAAACAGTCTCACTGGACACTGCTACCAAGATTCCTCTCCTGACTGGGCATGTCTTAGGCACTTAAACATTGAACCTAGTCCTTAATTTTGCTCTCTACTTCCTCCTAGTTTTCACAAATTCAACTTTTTTAACTGGACCTTACAAAGATCTGACAAGAAAATTCCATACTATGGGAAATTAATTTTGTGGATAGTTAAAAGTTAACATTCCAAAATCCGTCTTAAGATTCAATCCAATAACCATCAAAACTCCAGTGTAATTCTCCACAGTGATATTCTACAGATCTCCTTATATTGTATGTTATAGTTGATGCTCTTGTTTACTCTCCAGAACTTGTGGGTTAAGACTCAAGGGTTAAAAACACCACATACTTGAGCCATGGTACTTGGAAAAACTAAGCTGGTACCGACGTAGACATTTCATCTCTACTGAATAGCTGTCATAGCATGAAGGTGCTCAGTGTGCTATCAGAGGAGAACAGTAGCATCAATTTTATCCAGTTTGGCACCCTGCTACAATAATCATTGGTCCAGCAAGACATGCCTACAGGTGTATAGGGTGGCACAAATACTATAGAAGTAACCAACCATCTTATGGTCAGACTTAAGGCCTGCTCCACAAGTTAAAACTTATGCCTGAATTTGCTATTGGAGAATGAACCTGTGGCTAGACAATTGGTCATAGACTCTAAGGGAGAACCTACTAAAATCACTCTGTTAAATGGGCAAAATAGTAAATCAACTCCTAATGACTTCTCACTATATCCCATAGATAGCACACCTCTGAACCCCTATCAAAGAAACTTCTTATTGTAGTAGATGAAAATTTACACAGAAACCCACAACTGGTCAAGGTGTAGAGAATAAGAGGCTGCTAAATTCTCAAATATGACATCTATACTATCCTAATACAGCTAACGCACTCCTTCCTCCCAACAGTCAGAATTCATTATAGAAGAAAGAGTATGAAAGACATAAGTAGAAAATAACTGTGAGAAAACAGGGTTCCAAACACAGAAAGGTGATTGCTCCTCTGAACTCACAGTGGTTATGACAGCATGCACAAGAACTATGAAAGTTCAAGCCAGAAAAATCTTAGCATATACAGACAAGGTGAGCATGATGCCCCACTCTCTAGTGAGGGGGCTATTAACGATTGATGGGTTTCTGGGAAATGGAGAGTCTTTTTAAGAATATGGCCCTGGAAGATTGAATATGTTCCAGTGCATACACCAAGAATACAGAGGCAGCACAGATTGCGCATGGTGGGTTGTTTTTGGTTGGTTGGTTGGTTGGTTGTTTTTTTTTTTTTTTTTTCAAATATGGAGTTGGGTAAGTAGAAAAGGGATGGTAGATCTGGGTTGATTTGTGGGAAGTGGTAAATAAGAGCAAAATACACTTAACAAAATACTCCAAGACCTAATAGAAAAATTAAGTTAACATCCTGCCTTGAATTGCAGTCATCTCCATAGGTCCATTTCAACATGACACTACTGTATATTCAAAACAAGTAAGTGGATGCAGGGTGTGAATCTGAGTAAACTATGAAGGCCGGTGTGTCTGCAGCTGTATTTATGCATGTGTGGATGAAGGGCTGTGCTGTTGTTCTTATGGTAACAGGCTTACACCTTTCCCTACTTGAACTACACTTACCTGTTAGGACAAGTAAGTAGAAAACACTAGGGTTAAACATGCTTTACTTATTTGCAACATTGTGACTAAAAAGTTTCTCATTGCTCCTTGTTCTGTATATTAAACTTAAAACTATACATGTAAACCATACACCACTTTTAAACAGTTATTTAAATAAAACAATGGATGATGAGGTCAATTTCTTCTTCTTGGAATAGTTCTAGGTACATGCTGTATGTACATGCTGTATGTTATGTGAGATGACTTGAACCTGAGGAACACAATGTTTAAAGCATATTTCCTTCGTACAAGTTTATAGGGATTTATATCCCTACTGCCCATTACATGCACCCAGTGTAGATACACTGTAGATATTGATGAATAATGATTAAACCACCAAGTTTGGGTTTTCCCAAGTGTAGTGAGCTTCCAAGATCCATATGGCCCTCCCATCCTCCTGTCAGGTAGCCCATGTTGGTAGTATGTTCCTTTACTGATAGTGACACAGCAAAGTACCACAGGCTGGGTTGTAGGCTTATATTTTTCAAATCATACTTTAATAAGTGTGCTTAATGCTCTAACGTCCCTTCTAGCCCACCACCCACCAGAGGAAAGGAAAGGTTAATAGGCAAAGGAGGATATGGATCTGTTTAGATATAATTCTTTGGTGCAAATCCAATCTATCAATCCAATCTGAGTGTCAGCTGTTTGGTTCTAATGAATCGGCAGTGGTAGCTCGAACCACTCACAAACACCATTCACAAATCAGCAGCAGCAATTCAATTCAAAAGAAACCTCAAGGTTATGTGTGATGGCACAGCTTTTTTCCCCACCAGATCGACCATGTTGATCGCATTCTTTTAAGCCAGTGTGATGTTCTAGCACAGCCTCTTTCAACTGAAAGACACGAGTTTGTGATGGCACAGTATGTGAATGAGTTTCAGGATAATGATGCCCCTGTTGAGCAAGAAATTAACAGTGCAGAAACTTACTTTGAAAGTGCCATAGTTGGGTGTGCAATCTAGACATGTCCAGAACTGCTGTGAAGAGATTTTGAGTCACTTTTTCCAGAAATGGCTAATAGCAAGCTGATGATCCTGACTGTAACCCAGAAAACTGAAAATGACATGACTGACTGTCTGGAGTGAAGAAGTAGAGGTTGAAAGAGAGGTGCTCTTGGAGAAGTTCATTAATGGTGCTAAGGAAATTTGCTATGCTCTTCGGGCTGAAGGATACTGGGCTGACTTCATTGACTCATCATCTGGGTTGGCATTTTTTGGACCATATACAAACACACTTTTGAAACAGATGGGTGGTACCGGCCTTTAGGATTCTCTGTTGACGACCTTGGCTGCTGTAAGGTGATCCGGCACAGTCTCTGGGGTACTCACGTGGGGTACTCATGAACGCGACAGCAGACAGCCCTCTCATGAGGAAGCTCAGTGGAAACTAGCAGGTGGCTGTGATGACTGCAGCGTTTTGTCTGTAATGCATTGCTCTATATAAACACTGTCATGGACCACAGCTTCTAGAAGATTTTTGTTTCTAGGTATTTATTTCATCATTTATAGGTTTACATCGACAGGTGACTCGGGGTTTCAGAATTGCAAATGCTAGTTCATATTCTGGAGTACATGTTGAACACATCCATATTCTGGAAAATGAGATCATAACTTGTAACCAGGGTATGTATGGTCTCTTAGTGTTAATTCTCTTCTTTAATGGGAAAATTTTAATTACTTTTTCCAAAAATAAATCATACACTTGTCTAAAAAAGAAAAAAAAAAGAAAAAAAGAAACCTCAAGGTTCTGCCAATCAGCCAGAGTCCACGGAAGCAGCAAGAAGCTGCCAGAACACCACCAGAAATTCTTTGGTGTATTTCTCTCTATGAAGTCACAAAAAAACAATAATCAGCAAAGAGTAGCAAGGTGAACCAATACCATACTGTCTGTTGGGATATAGTTATACCCTTTCCAAACATCATTTCTTCTCTCAAGCATCCACTCTAGCAGAATATCATATACCTCTTTTTCAGGTAGCTTCCAGGAACAATACCCCATGTCTGTTCTCAGCAAAACATCCTCCCACATTTCTGCTTCAACAAAAACATTCTCTCATGAGATAGTTTCTAGAAAAACATCACAGGACCCAACCAAGTCTCAAAAAAATCAGAAATTTCCATTTTATTGGGTGGCTTAAATAACAAAAATGTATTCATCATATCCTGGTTGAAGAAAGTCAAGGTATGGTAGGTGGGCTCCTCCTCCGGCTCATAGATGATATCCTTCCCCTGTGTGCTTACATGGTCATCTTTGTGTGTCCTGTGTATCATGAGCTCCTCTTCTCTTAAGTATATCAGTTACATTGGATTAGGAACATCCCTAGTGAACTCGGGTTTTTTGTTTTGTTTTGCTTTGCTTTGCTTTACTTAACCATCTCCTCGAAAGTCCCCGTTCCTAATGTAGTTGCATTCTGAGAAGTTTGGACTTTGATTAATGAATTTGAAACACAAGGAAACTCATGGCCTCTTTAGCAGTATATCAAGGCAGAAAAACATTGAGTTCTTAAGATTAAGGTCTAGGCTACCTGATGGTCCAGAGAGCTTTTTACAAACCATAACAATAGTGATGAAACAAGAGAAATACAACAATTTCAGGGCGAGGAGGAAGAGACCACCAGAGCTTATAAAAATAGAACACACAAGTAAGTTCTGGTGTTTAAATGGAATTCCTGTGGTGAAGGAATTGTCATTGTCAGCTGTGAGCCTGTGGGTTCACATCTTCACAGGGCCTTTAATATGTCTTCCCTTACACAGAGAGTCAGTGGCACTTACTAGTGACAGAGATAAGCTCTAATTTTTTTTATTACATCTATGTATTTGTTTGATTTTCTAGTGTTTTTTTTTTCATTTGGTTTGGTTTTCATTTTTTGTTTTGTTTTGTTTTCAAGACAGTGTTTCTCTATGTTGCCTGACCATCCTGAACTCACTCCTTAGACCAGGATAGCTAGAACTCAAAAATTTCCTCTGGAGTGCTGGGATTAAAGATGTACCCTACCAACATCCAGCCTCAGCTAGGTTTCTTATACAGCCAATGCTCACCTGCCTAGGGACAATGGTACCCACTATGCACTGGATCTTCCCATAACAATCATCAATCAAGACAATCTCTCGCAAACACGGCCACAGGCCAATCTGATTGAGGTATTTTTCAATTGATATTGCCTCTTCTCAGGGGCCTATGGTGTGTCATATTGACAAGACCAAGAAACTGGCATACATTGATAAACACATGGGAAGATGTGGATACATGTATGCCAGGACAGATATGTTGCAGTCAAGGACACCTTAGCAGAGTTGATTCTCTCTTTCTACCATGTAGGCTGTGAGGATTGAGCTAAGACTGTCAGGCTTGGCAGCAAGTACCTTCAGTCACTAGACATCTTGACAAATCCAGAAATCTTAGTTCTTTCACTCCCCTGAAGCTTCCCTGACTCTGCAAACTTCTCTGTCTTTCTGCACCAGTCAGCTCAGCTGTCACATTTACATATCCTGAAGTAGAAACTTAAGGGTTCTTTAGAAAGTCGGTTTTGTTAGATGCTGTTTTTCTGGGATAAACACGTGAAGGAGTGTTCTCCTGAAGCAGACACAAGTAAAAGGATGTTTTGCTAAAGCAAGTACATGAAAGAACACATAATTAAGGATTTTTTGCTAATGGCATACATTTATTGGTCTGCCTTACATTGAATAGTTGAGCTCCAATTGTCAGGACTCCATAAAGAGAAACTCACCAAAATAATTCTGGTGATGTGCCATGGCTTCTTCCTTCTTCTGCAGACTCTGGCTCATTGACAGAGTGATGTCAGCTGAGATAGATGCATGTGCTGAGGCAAGACCTGTGGAGGACACATGATGTTTAGGGAGTATAAATAGAACTCAACAGACAGTGACAGAGGCTGAGCTAGGCTTGCTTATAGAGTGAGTTGTGTAACACTTGTTGGTCTCACATCTTCATTGATCTTCACTTCACTGAGGGAGGCACAGCTCAGAACTTTTCATGGCATCCCTATTGGCAGTGATCCCTCCTGCTGACTTGTGCCAATTTGGCTGAGGCCTGGCTGTTCCTGGTAGGTTGTGCCACCACTGCTACTGTCCCAACTCTATTGACGTGGACTGCTGGTATATCCATGAAATATTTTCAAGTGGTTCAAGCCTCCACTGCTGACCCGTGAACTGAACTGTTGATTTTCTGACAATGCAGATGGCATTTGTTCCAAAGAACCATTTCTAAACAGGTCCACTTCCCCTGTATCCTAATAACTTTTCTTTCCCACTACCTTTGATGAGCAGTGGGCTAGAAGGGAGGTTAAAGCATTTAAGAACCATCAGTAAAAGTAGGCTTTGAAAAAAATTAAAGTTACAGTCTCCCAGGATGGTCAGTTTGCAACTTGATATCTACTTTCTTAGGATCTACAGTTAAGAGGGATAATGAGGACTCTTCTCAGATTTTCCTCCTTGTTGGTCCTACCATGACACAGCGAAAGCTCTGGTGTCTTTTCTGCATTCAAAGGTTCAGTTTCATCAGGCAAGTGCCCTATACTGTGATCATAGTATGAATCACATGCCCCAGTCTTCAAATTCAGTCTCCATGGGGATGAGAACTTCCAGACAGGAAGTGAGAGATTCCTACATCTAACCACAACATATCACCCTGGAAACACATGGTGTCCTCAGGCATTCCTTCTAGGAAGCACCTGCGACCTAGCTGCACACACCTGCCAAGTACATTCTCCTCAGAAGTATTTCCCATAGCTGAGCTCTGTGAAGGCTACTAGCAGTCGAAAGGGTAAATGGTGAGCAATGTCAGATACTCTGGGGAATGCATTCCTATTCTGTCCATAAATTTATTTTTTAAGGATCAAACTGAAATTACTCTAATTAGAAGAATTAGAAGTAGTTTCCAGGGTCTTCAATAACCTACTTATTTAACTTTAGGAAAGAACTAAAGGTCTGTCCTGCTTCTGAAGTACACTAGATCTTCAATTTTATTTTATGAGTGCATATTGATTAAACAGAGTAATAGTTCACGGCAACATTTCTATACATGTATACAATACACTTTGATCATATCAGTCCTGTTTCCCTTGCTTCCTGCTCTTTCCATTACACATAGCTAACACCTCTTTCTTTACCCTCACGCCCCATCCCACATATGTGAGAGACCACACAATGCTTATTTTTCAGAATTGTTTATCTCACACACCATGTGATGTCCAGTTCCATCTATTTTCCTGTGAACAATATAATTTCATTTTCCCTGGAGGCTGAGTAAAATGCCATCACATCTCCTGTATTCCTGTTGATGAGCATCTCAGCTTGTCCTAGGCCTTTCCTGCTGCGATGAGCTGCAGTAAACGCAGCTGCCCGTGTCTCTCATAAGCTGACTGTGCCTCCAGAACTCATAGGGCTGCTCAGACAGAAGTTCTGAACTTAGTTTTTTGAACTATACCCACACTTACTGCCATGGTGAATGCATTAGTTTACCTCCCATAAGCAGTAGATAACATTTCCTTTTCTCTCTATGGCCTTACCAGTATTTCTTCTTTGTTTCCTTGATAATGGACATGCTGTCTGGAATAAAATAAAAATCTTAGCGACATTTTTGCATTGCATTTCCCTGATGACTATATTTGTTAACACATTTTTATATTTATTGGTCATTATTATTTGTTCATTTGAAAAATATCTACTCATCTTATTTGCCTATTTGCTGACTGGACTGATTTTTTTTCATTGTTTAAACTTTTTAGTTCTTTATGTATTCTGGATATTAGTCCTATATTGAATGAATAGTTGGGAACATTTTCTCTCAGTCTGTAGGCTATGTCTTAATTCTGTTGCTTCGACTTTGGGAGTTTTTCATTTTTGTTTGCTATGCAAATTCTTTTTAGTTTTTTGAAGTCTCCTTGCTTATGTCTATATCTCATATCATTTTTCTTACATTTTTCCCAAGTAAGTTCAATGTTACAGGTCTTTCATTGGGCTCTTTAGTCTATTTTTAATTTGATTTTTGCATAGGGTGGAAGATAGGGTTCGAGTTCCAGCTCTTCCGCACATGGACACCTACTTTTCCCACCATTATTTGGTAAAGAGGCTATGTTTTCCAGTCTATGTTTTGGTACCTTTCTCAAGAATCATATGACCATATCTGTGCGGGCTTATTTCTATGTCTTCTATTTTATTTCATTAGTGTATATGTTTGATTTTGTGCATGTACCATGCTGGTTTTGTTACTGTGTCTCTGTGTTATCATTTGAAATCAAGTACTATGATTTATCTAGCATTACTGTTCCTGAATAGAATCTCTTTGGCGCTATGAGATCTTCTGTGCTTTCATATTAATTGTAGCTTTTTGTCCTGTTTTTCTGAAGAATGTCATTAGACTTTTGATGGTGATTCTATTGAATTGCTGAGATCTTTGTGATGTAGCCATTTTAACAATATCAGTTTTGCCAACCCAGATACCTAGGAGGTTCTTCATTTTCTAGTGTCCTTTTCAGTTTCCTTGGTGATTTGCAGTTCTCACGGCTCAGCCTTGAGGTGTCCAATGATCTCGATGTGGTCATCTTCTGACTTCACCTGCACTATGGCCCTTCACTCCTCATAAAGCTGACAGCCTTTTTCTGTAGTCTTTTTATACCACTGTGGCTTTAGGAGATTCTGGAAGGATGGATCAGCCCCATGGGAAATGCCTTCAGTGTATGCCTATGTACACTCCACACCTAGTGTGAGGAGTTTTACAGGCAGTGCTTCAGGACTTGAGTTTCTGAAGTTGAGGACAGAGTGAACAGTTTGTTAATACTTGTGCACAGAAACTTTTGTGAGATGTACAATGGGCTGTCTTCTATATTTAAGCCATTATAATGTCCCTGTCAGCTCTGTGACATCAAGCACCCTCTTCCTCTCTCTGCACTGCATCAAACAGACCCAAGATTAACTCTGTCTCCCAAAATCTTGAGACTGTGGCTTTTGGACCAGTCCATTGAGAGAAATAGGTAGTGTCTATAACCTATAAAAGGTAGATCTCTCTATAACCAAACCACCTGAATGATCCTCCCTGTCCCTACTTCTCCCACATCTGCCGGGCCTGTGTGAGAATCCTCTCTATTGTTGCTCTCTGAATACCTCAGTTCCATGAGTTTGCCCCCTAAATCATAGTCAAGCTACTCGTCCCACACAAGGTGGTCCCTGACCTGATGCATCCTCATTTGCATTATGTTTCTGCCCAGACCTTAATTGCACCATGATAATAAAGGGAAATTAGGTGGAAGTTCATCAAATTGTCTCCCAATCAATAGGTGGGGCTTCTTACTTCATCCCCAATAATCCAGAGAGTCTACGTTTTAAAAATCTAACAAGTGACTGGATATCTCAGCAACTGAAATAGTCAGAGAAAGAAGAAACTGAACATGAGTGTAATACCTTCACTGTCCTGGCTCAGATCCTCAGTCTTTAGTGTGGTTCCTTTTCATGGTCATGACTGTCCATGAGTTGATGCTGGGTATGCCATAAAACATCCAGGAAAATTTACATTGTGGTAGCAAATTCAGCCACCCAGGATACTTGCCTGCCTGCAAAATCCATTCCTGGGATAGCCACCTAGGTTTCTTTCTTTACCCACATGTCCACAAAACCCCATCTCTGAAAGAACATTGCATCCTAGGGAATAGCAAATAGAACATAGCCGACAATGACCCTGATGGGATCACCATGCAGCCATCTTCATATGGGAAGCCTCTCCTCCCAGGTCAGCAGCAATTTCATTTTTATATCAAATGACCCTGATAACATGCTTGGATAAAAATACTATTACCTCCCTGCTAGAATAGTCTTCAAAAGGAAAACACTACTGGTCTCTATTATAGGAAAAGATATTTTGGTTTTCCTGTGAGCTTTATCCAAATCTTCCCAGACCTGCTGAGATACAGATGCTCCAAACAGGGTTAAGCAATAGGGGAACATGAGCTATCTACCCCAGCCTGTGGCTGAGGACTTTCCGAGCACTTTTGCTATATTCCCATCAGAAGATTCATCAACCATCAAAGTGTTTAGATCTGGCAGGACACTAGAAAACACTCTAACAGCAGCACAAGCCTTCACATGAGACCAAACAAAAATGCAGGTTGTGAAAGATGCTCCTGGGCCAGCGGAATTCCCCTCATTATCAGGAAGCCAGTCTAGTCCATCCAGAGCATGCCTCCTGCTACATGCCTGGACTCTATTTTTGCTCTTACTGGGCTTGCTTCTGACAAGACAGCATCACCTAGTGGAGGAGTGCCAGGAGAGGTTGGGATACCTGCATCACCGAATTCCTGGGTTCTTGGCTCTCAGATAAAAACGGAGGTTACAAGTCATCACCCTTCAGTTCTTAATCATAAGGTTCACTAGGAAAGACTTCCCACTTCTCAGAGAACAAAAAAGACAGACTAAGTCAAATTGCTGTTACAAGTTTTCCTCTTGCTACTCAAGCTCACTGTGCTTCAGGTAGGTCAGAGAATAAGGGGGCAGACACTTTGGGCTTTTATGCACTCCCCTTCTAGCTGCCTCTGCCTCAGGAAAGAGGCTCTGGGAAAACCTCTGTGTGTCTAATGCTTGGATGCTGAGAGCCACCTCTTAGGTCTGTGGGAATCTTCCTCTACAGAGGAAACCATTCCTCCCTAGTCAATTTTTCCTTAGAAAATTTTCTGGGCTTACACACAATATAATAGCTTAAGAATCTAGAAAAAGAAAAACGTGAAAAAAACATTTGCAGTGAGTAGGGGCATCCAGAACACGGGCAGAGTTTTGATGGGCACATTACTAAGTGTAACTCCTGGCTATGATATCAGCTCAGTCTTTGTGCTGACAGACAGAGATGTATCCACATTCACCCAGCAAAGCCTTCAGGGTTTCCTTTCAGCACATACTGAGCTGCTTTCTGCAAGACTACGCCTTAGTGAAATATTCCTCTGTTTTAATTTAGTTTTATACTATCATGAGACTCACTCTACTCTGACGTTTTAAAGAGAGTTTGTATTTGTATTTTTCCAAATAAAATTTACCTTAATGGAACCTTCAAAATATTCCCAAAATATGCTCACACGCTGGTATGACCCATAATATATTCCTATTATTTTCAAACAATTATTTCTTTCAGAATATCTAAGAAATCCAATTACACTTCCCATGTTCTTCTGCCTACAGGGTCTGTTTAGTCTCCTGAAGTAACTCTGTCCCCTGAGGTAACTCTGTCCCGTGAGGTAACTCTGTCCCCTGAGGTAACTCTGTCCCCTGAGTAACTCTGTCCCCTGGTCTACCTGCTCTGAGACTTCTCAGAAAGCAAATGAGCACTTGTGCCAGCATAGAGAGGTGAGTCTGGGCACCTTGGGTGCCAACGGACACCTTCACAGGATGCAGGCAGCAAGCACTCTCTAGTGTTGTGCCTGGGAGAGCTGTTTGTTTTCTTAGCAGAGGCCATGCTCCAACAGTACTCCTAGCTGAGTCTGTAACGGGCCTGCTGCAAATGAGTGAGACACCTATGGCGATCACACACTCAACTCCTGCCTCTTGTCAGAGACTCTTAGAACCTAAGGGCAGTCTGGCCCTTTCTCCTTAGTCTCCCAGACGGTGTCAAGCTGCATGATTGCAATCCCCATCAATCTTCCCACTCCTACTTTAGTTTTGCCATCACCTCAGGCCCTGAAAAGCCTAAGATAAGGACACAGGTTATATGTATCAGGATTTGTGAGGCCACCCTTCCTCTAGTCCTCCTTCTGATACCCAGAGGGAACACTGCGTGGTAAAGGTCCTGGTCTAGGACATGGGCCATATGCCTTTGAGTTCCACCTCCACCTGTGGAACAGACCACCCAGTCCTCTGTTAGGTCTGTGGTGCCCTGGAACAACAGTCCTCTACCCTGACTCTGATATAATACGCAGGTTGTCAGAGATCCCAGCTGATGTTAGTTCCTCAGTAGGTTATAAGGGCTGGGGAAGAGGACTGGAAAAAGAAGAGACATGCTCAGGGGTACAAAGTCTTAGAGGAGCTTGCTGTGAGCTAGTGCACTGCACAAAGAGCACAGTTAATAATGAGGACAAGGGCTGGCAAAGACGTAGGGAGGGAAGAACACTTGTTCACTTCTGGGAGAGGATAAACTGGTGCATCCACTGCAGAAGTCAGTGTGGCGCCAGCGGTGGTGGCGCACGCCTTTAATCCCAGCACTTGGGAGGCAGAGGCAGGCGGATTTCTGAGTTCAAGGCTACCCTGGTCTACAGAGTGAACCGGGGCTACACAGAGAAACCCTGTCTCAGGGGAAAAATAAAGGAAGGAAGGAAGGAAGGAAGGAAGGAAGGAAGGAAGGAAGGAAGGAAGG
>JADRCD010206392.1:54430-70730 GCA_019843815.1 Montemys delectorum
AGGAAGGAAGGAAGGAAGGAAGGAAGGAAGGAAGGAAGGAAGGAAGGGAAAAAGGAAAAGAAAAAGAAAAAAAAGTAAAAAGAAAGTAAGAAATCAGTGTAGACATTCCTCAAAAAGCCAGAAATAGATCTACGATGTGATCCAGCTAAGCTACTCTTGGGAAAATACCCAGAGGACTCCATATCTTAATGTAAAATATACATTTCATCCATGTTCCTTGCTATTCTATCCACAACAGCCAGGAAATGGAATCAGCCTAAATGCCCATTGACTGATGAATAGGCAATGAAAATGTGCTATATTTACACACTGAAATTTTATTCATCCATTAAGAAAAACACAATTGCCAAATCCACAGGTAAATGGATAGAGCTGGGAATAATCATTCTGAGTGAAGAACCCCAGCCCCACAAAGACAAATGCCCCAAGTTTCCTCTCATTTGTGGATATTAGTTTTGAATCTGAAGATATGTGTGTTTCATCTGGAATGACATAAAAGTCAAGATATTAGTAAGGGGTCATGGAGAAGATTTCAAGGAAGAGAAGATAAGACAAAGTGATATAATGAGTTAATAGGGAATAATGAAAAAGGAGGGGTTAAATTAATTTTTCATTATTAATATATTATTTAATATAATAACATTGACTTGTTATATAATTATCATTTATAATTGATTGAATACAAATAATTTAAAATATGGGGGATGGGACAGCAGGGTAGAAGAAGGAATACAATGAGGGATAAAAAACACTACTAGAGAGAAACTTAAGTATCAGTCTTACCCAGCTATGAACCCTGCAAGCTATAATCATGACTGGTGCAGCAAGAAATCCCCATGGTGCAATGGTGACATGAATGTCATGGTAGTGACCAACCACTTACATTTAAAGAATGCTTTATGACATAAAATTCATTCCTGGCACTATTTCTGGAAAAGAACCTGGGATAAGACAGGTAATAGGCCCTCAAGGAGAACCAAATACTGTCATTCTGCTTAATATAGTATTAAAGTGACTTCTAATGACCTCTCACTATATCCACTGATAAATGCATCCCTCAACCCTCATCAGAGGAGCATGTTTTGGTAATAGATGATAATTAATAAAGCCACAACTTGTTATAGTATAGAAAATAAGATACTTTGGAATGCTCAGCACTAAAATGGAATATCTATATACACTCTCTCCTTCCAAGGCTCAGAGATCATTGAGTAAGACAGTGGGGAAAGATTATAAGAACCAGAGGCTACAAGGACACAGCACTTCAGACACAGCGGGGCACATATGAACTCACAACAGCTATGACACCATGCACAAGATCTGCGCAAACTCAAGCCAGATCAAACCTCAAGATGGAGAGGTTAGGTGAGCATGAGATACCACCTCTAGCTGAGGAGCTTTTGACAGCTGGCAGCTACTGAGAAATAGAAAATCCATGTTCATTAAGAGTATATAGCCTCTTGTAAATTGATCATGCTCCCATAGAAGGTCACACAACCAAGAATAAATGGGCAGTACAAATTAGAATTAAATGTATGTTAAACAACAACAACAACTACAACAAACTAGAAACAAAACTGTGGAAGGAAGGGGATATACCAATCTGGGTGGAGCTAGGAAAGAGAGTATGTTCAAATACATTATAGGAAATCCTCAAAGAACTAATAAACATGAAAAAGGAATACATTATAGATAAAAACTTGCCAAAAGAATAAATATTTAATCTTTGAGAGGCCCAAGGACCCAGGTTAGTTTACTCTGTTGGACTTCTTGTCCAGTTCCTGAACCACCAACCAAAGAGCATACATGAAATGGACCAGCTCCCCTGTCCCCTGCACGTATGTAGCAGATGTGCAGCTTGATTTTCATGTAGGTTCCCCAATAACTGGAGGCGAGGCTTACCCTGACTGTGTTACTTCCCTCTGGATCCCATTCTCCTAACTAGGCTCTATATCTGGCCTCAGAGAAAGGGATGTGCCTAGTCCTGCAGTGACTTGACCTGCCAGGGTAGGTTGATACCCAGGGGTGCCTCCCCTTTGAAGAGAAGGGGAGAAAGGGATGGGAGAGGGGCTGCTGTGATGGGTGTACTGGGAGAAGGGGGGTCTGCAATCAAGTGAACAAATAAATTAATGGAAAAAATGAGCAAACAGACAAATAAAAATTGGAGATATTTAATATTCTCCTCACAGAAAAGAGAAGTTGGTAAAGTGATGGATACATGAATTAACTTGATTAACTCTTCCATAATCCAAACATAGATTAAATCACAATGCATACAATTCTCATTTACAACTGAATGTTAATTTTTTAGAGCTAGAAAGATAGTTCAGCAATTAAAAGCAATTGCTACTTTTGCAGTGGTTAAAGGCTGAATTTGTAGTACCTATACGGCAGCTCACAACTATCTATAACCCAGGTTCTAGGGGATCTGATGCCCTCTCTGGCTTTAGCAGGTACTAGACATGTATATAGTACACATACATACATGCAGGCAAAATATTTATACACATAAAATAAAATAAATTGTTTAATTTTGAGATTTTATTACTTATTTAGTTAGTTTTTGGAACAGGGTTTCTCTGTGTAGCCCTAGCTTTCCTGGAATTTGCTCTGCAGACCAGGCTACCCTTGAATCAGCCTGCCTCTGCCTTCTAAGAGCTGGGATTGAAGGCAGGTGCCACCACCACCCAGCTAAGATTTAATTTTTCAAGCAAAATTACTAGAAGTAAAAAAATATGTTTTTAATAAAGTTATTTTGACTGATTGATAAAGAAAGAACAAACTAGGTATGTTCCCAAAGTAAGTAGAGGGGAGGAAAGTGAGCAAGGTATTCAGGGTAAGAAGAGAGAGAGGGAAGTGTGATTTTCTTGGGCTTATCATCATCTACACACCTTAATGCTTTGAAAGCAGGGACAGAATGGGTGAGTGGCACCAGACGCAGGAAAACACAATTCAGCAATGCCAGCTGCAGAGAGGGAGGTACAATGGTGGTGGCCACACCCAGCACAGAAAGGCATTGCAGCTCAAAGTGAATGGTGACCAATGGAGCCCATGATGTCGCCCCAGCACCAGGGAGAGCATGCTGACCTGCTCTATTAACTCATCCAGAACACGGTCTCGAGGGCCACTCTTAGATTTATGATGCCTATTATTGAGTTGTAGATCAGCCTAGATATTGCATGTCAGTATACACACCCTTTCACACTCTTCACCATATAACTTGTCGTTTTTAATCTCCCACACTGATGTTCAACATCTCCTTACCATCACAGTGTAAATGCACCATGAACCATATTTGCCGTGTGACTAAAAAGAGTGACTGAAATGCTGATGTGGGATCTTTGATTTATTTTATCTGAGGTTCCCCAGGAATATTCTATGATTTATGTCCCCACACAGCTGTCTAATTAATTCACTCTGGGCTACAAAGGCAAACCATTAAAGGCATTATGATTTCAACATGAACCCCAGCAAGCATAACAGTTACACCTTGTGCCTTGGAACACATGTGTTAGCAGACCTGTGCTTCCTAGTTAACATCAGGGTGATAGACTAGGTGTGACCAACCAGAACAACTGAAATCATTTTAAAACATTGAAGCAGAGATACAGAGGTCGCCCAGTAAATAAGTGCTTGCCTCAAAAGTATGGAGGCCCGAGATGCACTCCCAGATATCATGGAGTTGCACTTGTAATCTCAGAAAAAGTGAATGAGAGGCAGAAACAGTGGCCCCCTAAAAGCTCTGGAACCAGCTTTGCCTACTGTGAAGAGTTCCAGACCAAGAAGAAACCCTGTCTCAAGAGAAAAATAAATGGAAGGTTCTTGAAGGACGATACCTGAAGCCATCTTCTGACCTCTACATGCACATGAGCACCCCCACACATGTACATACACACAATTAAAATTAATTAAAATACTGAAATGCCTCCATTGATGGACCAATCCCAGCCATATTTGAGGGTGGTGAACAATCCCAGTGGAATGCCAGTTTTTGTTTTATTCCAGATATATCATTTGTGGGTTATGACGTTAAAGGGCAAAGAGCTACTAAGGCACAGGGGTGACTTCTTAGCAGGTTGCTGAGAAATCTGGGACAAGAAATTAGCACCTAGTTGGAGAGAGGCTTTTAGGAGAGACAGATGAGTAGCCTTGCCTAAGTCACAGCTCACCAACCTACCCAGGTGGTGTACAGCCTTCCTGGGCTGACACTTATTCACACAAGATGCCTAGCATTGGGGGGTGGGGTACCACACCTATGAGGAAAAGGACCATCAAACAACAACAACAAAACAACAACAACAAAACCAAGAGCAAACAAACTAGAAGAAAGACACCCACGCTTGATGATTACCCACTGAAATGCTCAGACAAGGAATTTTAAGCACTTGTGACTTCAGAAATTGATGGGGAAAGTGACAAGTGGGCAGTCTCACCAGAAAATCAGTCTTAGAAGGAGCCAAGTGCAGGCCTTAAAACTAGAGAACACACTCATGGGAATCAAGAAGCCAACAGATGGGGTTCACAGCCTGTTAGCAGAAGACAGGTTGTAAACTGGAACCAGGACATGGATGATACAAGGAGGAGCATGAAAGAGTCCTGAGGCATGGGGAAAGGCCTCCCCACACATGCCAGGGCATAGGGAAAGGCCTCTCCACACATGCCAGGGCACAGGGAAAGGCCTCCCCACACATGCCAGGGCATGGGGAAAGGCCTCCCCACACATGCCAGGGCATGGGGAAAGGCCTCCCCACACATGCCAGGGCACGGGGAAAGGCCTCCCCACACATGCCAGGGCACGGGGAAAGGCCTCCCCACACATGCCAGGGCACGGGGAAAGGCCTCCCCACACATGCCAGGGCACGGGGAAAGGCCTTCCCACACATGCCATTGGAATAGGCAGATAGATCACTGTGGAAAAGTAGATTAAAACTCAGCCATGCACAGTGGAAAGTTGCTATAGTCCAGGCCACCCTAGAGTCTGAGTCAGATGCATATCACACCCAGGAGTTTAAGACCAGCCTGGGCATCACAGTAAGCCTCTGCCTCAAAAATAAAAAGTTTTACAAAACTAACAGAATAATTCAGTTATGAACTTATAAACTTCTACAAACCTGAAGCAGGATAAATAGGGAGCAAAGAACACTAGAAGCATCATTTTGCTTGCCTTGAAAATCTTTAAAGCATAGTAAAAGGGCTGCAGAGACAAGAAAGTCACAGCCTGAGAGCTGAGCAATCCATAAAACTGACAAAAGATTAAAGCCCACAGGATATTTTTACATCAAAGATCAAAGACAATGAAAGAACAGCTTACTTCCCCAAGTCCTGGAGGCCTTGAGTTACATCAGAGAGGATTCCAAAGAGCAGTTCTCATGCCTTCTGTGTCCACGTGCTCCACAGACAGGCCTCTCTTGGTCTCCTCTCTGATATCTGCAGAAGAACATTAGGGCTCATGAAAAGTCCTCCTCCTTCTGACATTGCCCTCAACTCCAACAAGAGCTCCAGGATCTGGCATCCAACAGCTTCTTCATGTTGTATAAGGTCACCGTCTCTACAGACCACAATGCCATTTCTTTACAGTTGTCTTAAACATTTGGTCAATGCACATTAATCCAGAGTTTTAAGAGATCTTGTTCCCAGGCTCAAATTGCCCATTACTAACTGAGTCCAGTCCTAACTATTATGGAGAGAAATAAGATAGAAAAATTCTGTATTCCCAGTTCATAGCACATAGATCTCCCACATGTAGATAACAGAGGCATAGTACCAATCTAGAGTGCAGGATGGTGCAGGCCAGAGAGTCGCTGAACAGAGACTGCTGCTGTCTGTAGTTCTTATCCTGTAGAAGGCATTGAGAGTGTCCAGGGAAGGTAGTTCTTCATTCATTACTTGGTCAGGCAAAATCATGCAGAACGGCTTTACCCAGTGGTCGGGAGGGGGGGGGGGGGGGGAGGGGGAGGGGGGGGGGAGAAAAGAGAGAGGGGGGGGGGGAAAGAGAGAGAGAGAGAGAGAAACAGATCTAACTTCCCCCCCTCTAAAAAAAAAAAAAAAAAAACAATTGAACCAAAATGAAGGAAGGGCTACCCAGCCCCAACTCCCCATGTCCTCCATATTCCCTTCTCCTGAAATTGCCTGTCCTGCGGGGGCAAGATTGCCAGCTGAAGGATAGGATGTGCAGGGATGTCCACTGTTTCTCTTGCCTCTTCCAAGGCCAACTGAGATTCTCACTTTCTGTCACCAGGGAAATTCCCCTGACAGGACTTTGCCCTGCTGGCCTGTCACTGCTTCAGCACCAGTCTCTCCAGCCATCAAGTACCCCAAGAAGGCCCCCCCTTAAGTCTGTACACTCTCCCCAAATTCCACAGTTCAAGGCAAGAACTACTTACTATAACAAACTAACTCCCAGTATCTAATGTAGCCACTTTAAGAGTAAAACTTGAAACGTCAACTTATAAAGGAAAGCGGGTTCACTTTGTAGTGATAGCACAAAAAGCCTCCAGCAATGTTTGCAGGTGTGTGCACACATGCACACACTCAAACTCGAGTGACACTCACTCCTCCACCCCTGCAACAATGAGACATTCCCTTATGCAAGATTTGCCACCCAAAGTAGGAAAGAAAAACTTAAATAAAAGAGTAGATATTTTCCTGAAATTTTGTTTTTGTTTTGTTTTGTTTTGTTTTGTTTTGTGATTTCAAGACAGGGTTTCTCAGTATAGCCCTGGCAGTCTTGGAACTCATTCATAGACCAGGCTAGTCTCAAACTCAGAGATCCGCCTGCCTCTGTCTCCTGAGTTCTGGGATTAAAGTGTGTGCCACTACCACCCAGCTTTCATAGAAAATTTTAATGTTATAAAATGTTGGTTTTCACTAAATTAATAACATAATTTCCATCCAAATATTAACATTATTTTAGAAATTTCAAAATAAAAAAAAATTACAGTTCACCTGAAGTCTTATATGCACACACAAAAAAGAAATAGGTAGACTAGTGCAACCAGAAAACAAAACATAGGAAGAATACTTACAACAGCCCAGATGGAAGGGTAAATCATTCTATGTGTAAGTGTAAATATATGAACCCAAACTAGATCCTGGTTTATAGGAACTTCCTCTACATAAGAGGCGGCATCTAAAGTCCTCACAGTATAAAACCTTGGACGTAATTAGTGCCTAAGGGCCAAGGACACTGCTGAGGAGGGTGGGGTTGCCTAACATTCCCAGGATAACTAAAGAAGAGAGAGAAATGTGGAAGGGGAGACAGAGAGTGGGAAGGGGGAGGGGGGGAGAAGGAAGCAGAGCAGGGAGTGAGTGAGTTAGGAGAAGACAGAGAGGACAATGCTGAAAGAGAACAATACTCAGGAAAACTATATTGACATCTGGAAAAATTATGCCTGATCCTTATCTCATATCTTACCTTAAAATAAATTAGAAGTTGATTAAAGTTGAAGGGGTGGAGACAAAACCAAAAAGATAATAAAAATAATTATCTGGCTATTGCTGCAATATATAAGTAGAAAGGACTCTCTAAGATTGACATCAAAGCAGAAACCATAAATACTAGCTACTGTGAACACATAAAGTGTCTGTATGTTAAAAAAAAAAATACTGTTTATTGGCTCAAATGTGATTGTGATACCATGATGTTAAAAGTAAGAGAGGTTTGGTTGAGTGACAGAACAAAGTTAAAGGTCACATCCATCCTTGCAAGGAGGCAAAGGGCACTGTGCTGACTGGTTACAACTGGTTATACCCAGAAACTGCATTCATCAGCACAGAAGGATCAGGGGTGAGAGATTTATTACACCAGAATGGAAGAAAGGGCACTCTAACTTCCTCTCCCCACAGAAAAACACTTATTATTGTTTTTCTCAACAAGTCTAGCAACCTGTAGAAAATTATGTATCTACCTTTAAATCTATTTCCATCAAAAAGCTAGAAATTAGTTGTCTATTCCACCCTCAGAAACTAAAACCAAGTATACTTCTACAAAGTGCAACTCAGAACTACTGAGACCCTTAAAGACAAAACAGAACCAAACTATACACTCAGAGGTAATCTCAAAGCTGCTTATTTTTTATTTATTATACAACAATACATTTAAGAGAAAACAATATGTGGGAAAATTCATATACTGTGAATACATCTATTAGGACAATCAACCAAAGTTCTTCCTCTCAGAACATCTGCAATTCATAATTTTTGCAAGGGAAACTGTGAGAGTACACACACACAATAATTTTTGGTATAGAACTAAGAAAATTTCAGAGCAATGTTGAGACAAAATAAAAACAGTAGGAAAGATAAAAACTTAATTTGACCCAGAATGTGCATGATCTGCATTGAACGTGATATGTGAGACCTCCTTGTTGCCACAAGCTGGTTCCTGCTTAGATGAACTTTGCATCTACCTTAAACATTACTGGAATGTTTTATAATAAAGATGTCTTCTAGTGTATTATGATTCAGACATTATGAGGTGTTTGGGGTGCCAATGGATGTGAATCAAGGTGAACACAAAGTAGGTAGAAGAAACAAATCATAAAGGGAAAGGCTGAAATCAAATAAAACTAGAAAAGAATGTTTTGTGAATGTATTTATGTTAGGTGGAAAGAGAGAAGATGAAATGACAAAAGAGGAGACTTCATGAGGGAAACTTTTGATCTACCAGGGTAAGGAAATGCCTCAAGAGCCAGCAGGAACTCATTAGGCAAAAAGGAGTTCCATGAATTAGAAAGATAGTCAACCCAAGAAACACAAGAAGGATGTAGAAATGTAAAGCCATCCCAGAGAAACAGCTGATGAGTTTAGCCTGCTCAGGATACAGTGCTAAGCCCAGGTGTCTTCTCTGGAAAATTCTATCAAGTCTCTAGGAAAAGCAAAGTGACCAAAAGCAGATGTGTCAATATAAGAAAAACCATAGGCAATCACCCTAGAAGAGATAGATACAGAAAAGTTTAAATATTAGTAAAACTAATCTGCAGTGCACAAAATGATATAAAATGGATAATAATTCTCGATATCAAGTACATGATTTCCTAACATCAGTAATTTTTGGTAAAATAAAGGTTTCCTTGTCAGCCTGATAGAGAGGTGTCTGGATAAAGCCTATTGCATAAGTGAACCACTGATTATGTTTTTAAAATTCGAGGTAGAAAAACCCACACTCTCTGTGGCTAGCACCATCTCCTGAACAGGGGATCATGAACTGTATAACAGTGGAGAGAGCAAGCTGACATATTCACTGATCTCTGTCCTTACTTACGGATACAATATAGTCAACTCCCTGAAGCCTCTACCATTGTAATTTCCCTCTTGTTGTAAGCTAAAATAAAATAAAATAAAATAAATTTCCTAAAACTTTGTTAAGGGATGTTATCACAGTGACCAGAAAAGAAACAAAAAATTATTATTTTCCAATTAATAATAAATTTAACATGCCAGAGTAATAGTAGTTCAATTTAATATTTTAGTTACCATATAGTTTGAATTATATTGAGCTTTTCCCTCAGAGCCAGCTAGCTTACTTTTTACAGTTATCAATTATTAGGTCAGAGCTACTACAATGTTACAATTTAACAGAATGCCCACATATACAGGCATTCTGAATTTAACCCTGAAAGTTCTACTCAGCCATAAAACTGCAAATAAATGAATTTAAAGTTTAAAAGGATATCAATAGGTAAATTACAAAAGAATAAATACAAGAACTTCTATGCATATGAAATAATGTCCAAAATTAAGATTAAAGAGTAC
This sequence comes from Montemys delectorum, assembly GCA_019843815.1. Lineage (NCBI taxonomy): Eukaryota > Metazoa > Chordata > Mammalia > Rodentia > Muridae > Montemys > Montemys delectorum. Next base: position 64,184 of record JADRCD010206392.1, read on the forward strand.
AGTAGGAGTCTGACCAAGCCTACAATCCCAGAACTCAGAAAGACTAAAGCAGGAGATACAAGATTGAGGACAACCTCAGACAGAGAGGCTGTCCCCAACAACAATATTGACAATAAAGAATACAAATAAAAACTAAGCAAAAGTTCTGCTATAATAAGATTAGTGCTGATGTAGATGGTAACCTCTAATGTGTAGAATTTTAAAAACAGGATTCTTACATGTTATCAATAAGAGTTCATATTTCTATAAGCTATTGAATAAAAATTTAACCATGGACGTCAATTTTTAAGTCTGCATAATCTTTTACCACATTTTTCAGAATCAGCCCAGTGGGAAGGTCACTGTGAACACTGGAGAGTATCTATTGTAAGATTTGTTCATATGCATAAGTACAAAAACTAGAAATAAATTCACTGTTAAACAATGTGATTTTGCTTGACTGGTGTTAAACTTAGAGAGTTACATTACAACACAACCTTTACCTTTACAACAGGACACTGAGAAATGGAAATAGTAATGATCGTACTTACTAAGTTAGAAAAATGTTTCAGTACACAACGCATAAGAATTAGGCCCTATAGACATAGAACTGGACTATAAATCAGCACATATGATATAAAAAATATGTGTTTTTTCCTCAGGGGTTTTTCTTAAAACAGAGATTCACTCAGAACTCACAATGTAGCTCAAGAGAGTCTTGAGCTCAAGGTCCCCCTGACCCTGTCTCCCAAGTGCTAGAATTACAAGTATAAGCTGCCTCATATGTTTTCATGGCAAACAAAACTCTATATGAGCTTTTATCAAAAGAATAATGATTATTAGAGGACAGTAAGGTGGGTAATTAAAGAGGTGTGTGTGCAAGTGTACGAGTGTGTGTGTGTGTGTGTGTGTGTGTGTGTGTGTGGCTTGTTTAGTTAAATGGGTTTGGGGTTTTGTTTGTTTTGGTTTGGGGGATGTTGTTTGTTTTGTTTTGTTTTGTTTTGTTTGAGGCAAATAATTCCATAGCCCAGGCAGACTATAAAATCACTATGTAGCCCAAGCTGACTTTGAATTTTTACATACTCCTGCCTTGGCCTCCTTAGTGCCCACATTAGAGCCATGCACTCAGACTGATTTTTATTTTTACTTTACAACTATTCCAACTACCTAAAATTTTCTAATAATCCTATATTAATTTCAGTGTTTATGTGCCTGTTTAAGGGGAAGGGTGCATTTCAATATGTATGTGCAGGCAGAAGCCAGAGTACAACCCCAGGTAGTATCGTTCCTTCAGTGCTACGCACCTTGACTCTTAAGAGAGGATCTCTCCTTTGGAGCACTCAGCTCTAAATTGGATGCTTTGATCACATCCCTCCCCTCAAGGCTTAACCATTGGATGGATAGGTTTAAGTCAACTTGACACAAGCTGAAGTTGTCTGAGAGGAAGAAACCTTAATTAAGAAAATGCCTCCATAAAATTGGGCTGCAGGTAAGCCTGTATAGCAATTGTCTTAATTAGTGATTAATGGGGAGGGCCCAACCCACTGTGGGTAGAGAGCCATTCCTAGGCTGATATAAGGTCTAGGTTCTATAAGAAAGCAGGCTAAGCAAGCCATGAGGAGCAAGCCAGTAAGCAGCACCCCTCCGTGGCCTCTGCATCAGCTCCTGCCTCCAGGTTTTACCCATGTTTGAGTTCCAGTCCAGAATTCCTTCAATGATGGACTATTATTATGTGGAAGTGTAGGTCAAATAAACCCTTTCCTTTCCAAGTTGCTTTGGTCATTGTGTTTCAGCACAGCAACAGTAACATATGCGATCTATATGGAAGAGAAGGCAGCAAGACTGTAAGAGCCAAAGATAATAGATGACTCCAAGGAAATCTATGGTTTTATATGATGCACGCATGAACTCACAGAGACTATAGCAGTTTACCCAAGACCTGCACAGGTTCAATACAGACAAAATCTCAGCACAGAAGAGAAGAAGAAATAGGCATAACGTCCCACCTCTAGCCAAGAAACAATTTGCAGCTATTAGCTTCTGGGAAGGAGACACTGGGTCTATCAACCATGCTCCAGAGCAGGCCTCTTGCTCAGGAGTAATGGACCAACACAAACTGGGCTCCATGAGATTTTGTTTGGTTGTTTTTGTTGTTGTTTAAGAGAGAAAAATAATATGAAATTGGATGGGGTAGGGGCTCTGCAAGAAATTGGAGAGGAGAAAGAAAGTGATCAAAATATATTAGATTTTTTTTTTTTAAGAAGAAAAGAAAAAGAAAAAAATGATAGAGTCTCTCACTGGCCTGGAGCTCCTGAGTCAGCAAGCCTACCTGAGGGGCCGGCCTACAAGTACTCACTACCACATTCAGCTTTTTTGATGTGAATTCTGGAAGTCAAATTCAGATCTTCATGTTTATAATACTAGTACACTACCCACTAATCATTTCCTTAGTTCCATATATTAAATTTTAATGTAAATCTTGAGTCATAAATGTAAGGACTTGTGTGGTAATTTGAATAGGAATTGCCCCACAGACTCAAGTGTTTAAATGGTTGGCCATAGGGAGTGCCCCCGTTGGGAGGTATGGCCTTGTGGGAGTACATGTGTATGCCTTTACCCCAGCCTGATGCAGGCTGAGTCACACCATGCTCTGTGGCAGCCAGCCCACCTAGGGTGGAGCCTTCTGACCTAGGTGAAGTCTATTGTCCTGCCACTTCCGCAGCTTCCTGAAAGAAGCCACCACCTGCTCAGTTACTGAGCCTGTCTGCCTGACAAGTTCCTGACAACCAAAAAGACACTGATGAGGCAGTGAGATTCTGGCATTGAGGGGGATAGGTCCCCTCCCTACCTATACTCAGACTCCTAAGTAAACATTGGGCCTTGATCAGCAACCTGTCATGGTCTCATTTTTTATTCTTTTCTCGATGTCCTCCCATGTAGCCCCATCTCTCCATTCAGGGAACCTAGTTCATGTAGCCGGTGCTGGCTACAGGTGTGGCCTTATTGGAGTTAAATGTGTCACTGTGGAAGCAGGCTTTGAGGTCATATATGTTCAAGTCTGACCAGTGTGGCTCCCAGTCCCCTGCTGTTGCCTGTGGATCAAGATGTGGAACTCTCAGCAACATGTCTTCCTGGACCACGTCTGCTAAACTCTGCCTTGCTTCCTATCATCATGGTAATGAACTAAACTTCTGAAATTGTAAGCCAGCCCCAGTTAAATGCTGTCCTCTATGAGAACTGCTGTGCTCATGGTGTCTCTTCACAGTAATAAAAACCCTAACTAAGACACTTTGCCTTTCCCATATCAACCTCTCATAGAAGTCAGAACTATGAAGCAAACAGCACAGAGCAGAAGTCCCCTCTCTGCTTTGCTGTACTTGTTTGCCCACACCAATGAAGACAGTTGGTGAATCAGACTCCAGAGTGCTGGCATCACCCACGCTCTTATCTCATCGCCTGGCCTGCTAGCTGATGGATGAGTTGTGACATCATAGTGTGTAAGGATGCATGCTTAAGTAGGGAGAATCCATTGAAAGATGCTTAAGTCAATGCAAAGAAAGAAGGGAAAAGTATGTCAATATAGAAAAAAACCATGTCTTGGTTAGAAGTTATGCATCTTTATTAAAGCAATTTAAAATTCCTCAGTACATGGAACAGCAATTTTTCTGTTGCTAATCACCTTAGTTTGCTTTCTATCACTGCCACATACACCATGACCAAACCAATTTGAGGAGAAAAGGGTTTATTTGGCTTACACTTTCAAATCACAGTCCATCATTGAGGGGTGTCAGAGTAAGAACTCAAGCAGGGTAGGAACCACAAGTAGTAACTGAAGCCTGTTGACTTGCTCAGCTTGCTTTTTATATATCTCAGAATCATCGGCCAGGGGTGATCACACCCGCAATGGGGTGAGACCTCCCACAGACGTACCTGTAGGCAATTTGATAGAGGCATTTCTCAACGAAGGTTCCCTCTTCTCAGCTTGTATCAAATTTACAAAAGTCAAACTAGCACAATAATAAAGTTCCAAATATCTTAGGGGAAGAATCAAGAAGCAACAAGTTAGTGTGTTCTGAGTTTTAGCAATCTTAAACTTGAATCTTCAAATGAGGTAAAACAGTTGTCAAACAGATTTTCATGTCTGTTTGGGTCTTAAAAAATAAGTGAGCCAGTGAACACTCAGTCCTTGTGTCAGTATGTGCATCTTCTAATGGATGGGTAAGAATCTGTGTAAGAAGAATGTGTATCCATAGGAAGGCAGAGACACAACTAGCAGCTGGTGCTACCCCAATGTAAGAATTACATGTCTGTGGTCCAATTGGAACCCAACACTCTTCACAATTGAAATAACCAACCCAGTAGCAGGCATGATGGGTCCCTAGCTCCTATCTGTTAACTGCTTAATAAAAGAAAAAAAAAAAGGTAACAGGTAATTAAGACCACTCCTCCCCTTTCCATGCTATCATACCAGAAGACAGCCTTCTCAAGCAGGCAATACAACTGAAGTTGCCTCAAAAGTCAAAGGCCTCCCAAGCTTACCATGTTTATTACTCCACAGGACATCTGATTACCTAAGAAGGAGCTCCTTAGGTCTGATGTAATTATACATATGCTTGTTTACTCTGTCGTCATACTAGAACACAGCTCAAAGTCTCCCCATATTCTTGGTCTTCCCAGACTCTGTGGAGCCAAAAAAAAAAAAAAAAACCATCTATTGCTTACACATAACCCAGTCTGTATCATTCTGTTACAGCATCAGAAAACAGACTAAGACAGAAACACTGATGTGTCTATAGGAACCACGTGGAGATCTACATACAGGCTCAGTTAAATTTGAAACAAACAAAGAAAACAAGCTTGATAGGAAAGTTTGACCCTAACAGTGCAGCATAGACTCACAGAATAAAAGCACCCTGAGCAAAACTCAGGGTCACAGTGAACTGCCAGCATGCTTATCCCACTGGTAAGACCAGTCTTCCCAGATATGCCTTGAAGTCTTGCTCCCCCATCCCTTTGGCTGTGACTCATGCTCTTTAGAGACATCCTACCAAAGTCCCCGACCTTTACTGCTGATACATTATAAACTAATAAAGAACCATTCTAGTTTAATGCATTGCCTTACAAGTTTATATAAATAATTAATATCCATGAAATATATAAAATTTTACAATTAGACTCTGGCTCCTAGGAGATCACTATGCTCTGCCCCTCACCACACACACACACACACACACACACACACACACACACACACACACCCTCTTGAGAGTAATCAACTCAGCTTCCTAGTAATCTCATAATTTGCAGTTGCCTATCTGGCCAAGTCCAGCTCCTCAGCCCGGGGTATCATCTTTATTGCTCTCAACTTTTCAACAATTCTCACCTAGTACGCTACCCTCATCTTATATGACCATGCGCATGAAGGCACATACACAGATCTGTGCCCTGTGTTGAGACAGTACTGCACCTCCCTATGCTTTCAGCTCTGGGTAATGCTCTTCTTGGTGTGTCTAACCCTGCCCCTACCACCAGCCTTCCGCCAACTATGATTTCCCTCTTGGGTCCCACTGCCTGCCTCTGCTCTAAAGTTATATGATTCAACACTTGGTTTATCTTCCTTTCCTAGATTTTGAGACCAAAGACAGCCATTCTATAGCATGACTTTTAGACCCTGGGACTACAACCTGTTGAGTATATGCCTTGTAGGTTTCATAAAACATTAGGATGAGATGTATCTAGGAATCAGTCTCCCATGGAACAGCAGTATGAAGAGAGGTGCAAACATGGAGTGGGACTAACAACTAGTCATAGAAATTGTTGAGAGTATGGAAATTGTGAGCCTGAGCCTCAAAGGGATAGAATCCCAGGGCAGTCATTCATGCTATCTGTTGGAAGCATCCATGTATTTGTTAAACAACCACAGATACTGCCTGTGAAAACTGACAATCTGTCTAAATTAGATAAAGATAGTATACCCAATTTATAGTATAGGTTCCAAAGTCAAAAAATTACAGTGCACCCTGTAGGATTACATGGGCTGGAAGCAGCTTGCAGGAGCACCCATTGGCTACTTACTGTAGCTTCTAGACTGTGACGATCTCATTTTATAGCCCTATATTTCTAAGTGATATCCTGAACTCGGGAATAATTTAGATAATAAATCTATTTCAATTACTGTCCATTAGAAGGAAAACATTAAGCCGGAGCAGAGCTCATGGGAATTATAACCTGTGTTTCAGGTAAGGACTAACTCAATGCTTGCACAGGCAATGGTGCTCTGCACGCCTTACCTGCTGTCTTAAGGAAAGAGCACTGCACATTTAAATGACAGATTGTTCACAAAGCCTGAAAAGGGATGAGCCAGCATCTTACAACATTGTGTCACAAAGTTGGACTCCCCACCTTTCCAACAGTCTCTTCCCAGTCTTTCCTTTTATTTGACTTCTCTCAGTCACTCTGGTGTTCATGAGATCTTCTTGTACTTTCAAATAGAAGCAGACAACAGCTAACTCTGGGAACACTAGAGCTTGTTTGTGTGTGTGTGTGTGTGTGTGTGTGTGTGTGTGTG
>JADRCD010206393.1:1836-57685 GCA_019843815.1 Montemys delectorum
CCTCCTATTCAAGTCTCCTGCACAGTTCTGAACTCAGTTCAGAACTTTGAGTCATATCACTTAGCAGTCTACTGCTGCATACATCTCAGGCGTACTTGACAGAGGTCTGCGTTTTCCAGTCATTTCTAAGAGGCCTTGTTCAAAATGGAAACCCCAAAACCTTTCCAGAGGTTACTGAACTTACTCAGTTGCAGAGTTTACAGAGATCTTCAGTGTTAATAACATCTGAATTTCAAACCACTAAGACTTAGCTCTGTTTTTTGTTTCTACCTCTTCTTCCTCTTGCAATAAATGTGAGCAACTAGCATATTCCCTTACAAGAGATCTCTATGACTCGGTGTGTGTGGGAATGAGAGATTAAGCTTCTTGGGTTGCGTCGTAACTATTCCACCATCTCGCTTCTTCCATCACTCCAGAGGCTTCCTGTCTTATCACTGTCACTTAACAGTATTTGCCCAACCATTATGTCTGTCAGGGACAAATTATAAATAAAATCCATCTGACAATTCAGTTATGCTGGGAAGAGCGGCTACCACAAGTGCTTGTGAAATATTCAATGCTCTTTGTTTTCATGGTCTAACTTTCAGGCACTTATTCACCCACTTACCTTCTGCTTCACCCGGAGACAGAGGCTGCTGATAGGAGGGTGATTATCTCTGTAGTGATGGTCTCAGCCATCACGATCCTTGTTTAAGTCTGAGACTGGATTTTTCGGGGGCCATTGTCAGTGTCCGCAGAGCAATTCCACTCTTTGACTCTACTTTTTGTTTAGTGTCCCAGACAGTGGACCAGAGTGAAAACCATGACACATACCGAAGCATTTCTTAGCAGAGAGACCAATGGTACCCCCTCTAGCAGAAGCCACATGGATTTTTTTTTTCCTGTGCTGGTCCTGTTCTATTTGGAAGGGATAAATGTGAACGGCTTGACTTTCTTTGGATGATTTAGTTTCTAGGGCTTGGTTTATTTCAACCTTACTACAAAACATTTGAGGAAACAAACACATTCTGTAACTGTTTTTATTCACAAAAAAAAAAAAAAAAAAAAAAACGAGGCCGATTTGAGTTCTGCTCACTCAGGGTCTCTCTGGAGTACTTCGTGCCTGCCAAGTACCTTCCTTCGAGCCAGAGAAACAATGGCACAGAGTAGACTCTGCCAGCTCAAAAGGGGGCCTTCTCAACATGAGCAAAGGGGGCTCACCATCTTGTGTGTCAGCTACTGTGTTAGAGCCGTGCACAGCACATTGGGTCAGTGCTGAAAACAGAGAAAGGAGTCCTTCCAGACATGAGGTCAGTTAGGGGAGACTTTGGTAGAGGTATCGGGAGAGCTTGGTCCTGAGGGATAGGTGAGGAATGACAAAACCACAAGAGGAGTTGGTGCTTCACATGTGGGACTCTTGCAAGATTTCTGATAGGCCGGTGTGTGCTGAATACATCTGATGTATCTCAGCGTCTTCTGCACCTGCCACCTTCCTGCCTCAAAACCTTTGCTCATCTGCCAAAGAGCTCATCTGCTTTCTGTCCCAGTCGTCTTCTCAATATGCTTCGGACAGCATCTCTTAGGAAAGATTTTCCCTCACTGTCCTTCCTAATGCTCTTGCTCTGAGTTCTTTTCCTGTCACTTGGACTGTTCATGCTTTCTTCCTACTAATCTGTGTTAAATGGTTATAGCTGTCTCTATGGCTAAATGCAGATTCTCTGAAATTGGGGACCACAGATCCAGCACAGCACCTGGCACATGCTAGGCACTAAGTAAATATCTCTTAAGAGCGTGAATGGTCAGATCTGCCTGACATTGAGAGGGTTCCTGTGGATTCTTGAGAATACCAAAGTGAATAAAATGATAGTAGACAATAGATGGTTTGAAGACTCTGTCGTGGTGGTGAGAATTGGGGATGCCCTCCATCACGGGAACATGGAAACGTGCATAGTGGAACAATGTAGACCGGAAGCTGAATCTGTGTGGACACATGGGATTAGGTAATTGGATAAAGCCAGTGTAAGGATGGCACCAAAACACAGAAAGATGGATTCTTTGAATGTATTGGATCTGAAGCTACCTATGTGATGTCCGGATCAAATGTCCAGTAGATGCTTAATTTGAACATTTGGAACCCGGGAAGGACCTTAGCAGAAGGAAGCAATTTGAGCATCCTCTGCTGAAAGCTTCACTTATCTGTTTATTCACAGATATTTGCTAGCTACTTTGAGGTGTAGAAATCCCAGTGGTGAATCTATTTTCCACAAATTCGTTTGCTCAGATAAGGACAACAAAGGTGGCACTCCCCCAACACTAGTCATCCACATAGACTCACTTTGGGGTGGCAGAATTATGTTTATATTTACTCCATTCAGAAATTCTTAGTCTTTCCTTAAAATATGGCCTTTTAGAGTTTGGTATTAGAGCAAGTGTCAGCCTATAACTTGTGGACAAAGAGAGATGCTCCAAAGCTGCACTTTCTACTCCGCTTCAGTTTTCTGGCTATTGTGTGCACTGAGCCCACATTCGTGTGCACTGAGGCCGGATTTCCTTTGTTATGGTCTGTGGGATGAATGCAATCTTAATGGTACCCAGTAAAATAGAAATGTTATGATCTGTTTTGACAAGACCTCTTTAAGGGAATTTTTTTATTTATTTGCTTAAGTTTTTGCTTCTCAGTTCTTTAATCCAAGAGACAGAACCTCCAGTGCTTACCAAACAAGAGCCCCTAGATATGTACCCAACTGTGGGTTGCTTTGGTAAGTAAAAGTCCTTAAGAACTTTTAAGGTGAACCTTTGCTGTTTCATTTTAAACAGCAGGTTACAGTTGCTAAGTATGGTAGCATTTAGAACTACTTTTAGTACTATAGATATTGTATGCTATATCAGAGCTAACTGAAAAATTTAAAACTCAGGGAAAATTATTTCTTTATTCAAAACTGTTTTGTAGTCAAAAGAACTCATAGAGCACAAGTGGTCCTCTAAGCCATAGCTGCTTCTGTACGTTTCTGTACATGGCCTCTAGTAAGCTTTCTGGTGTGTATGCTCTGATGCACATCCATCTCCTGCCCCTCAACAATGAGTGAGAATGTAGATTCAATGAAGCATGTACATCTCACTTATGGGTTGCTGTACATTCAGATTTACTTTTTCTCCTGCCGAATTTCTTAAGGTTTGTGTCTCATTGCAAAGAACAATTTAAAAAAAAAATCTCTGCAGCTAACACTTGCTCCTGTGCATCACACTTTAAAGCAGGTAAAGATTAAGCTGGCTTCACAGGCAAATCTGCAGTAGAATATGCCTTGTGGGATAAATAGAATCAAAGCCATAGGTGCAAGAATGGAAAGTGCCTTGGACTGTGCATAGCTTGCCTTTGAAGGCTGGTTTCTGAGCACGCTATAAAGTTGTACTGTGCTTCTGCATAGATACAAAATCATGTATTTTAGAGAAAAGCCATTATATTCCTCTAGAATGAAGCAAACATAAAATTCAAAGATGAAACAACTTTGAACTTTTTGTACATTTCATAAAAAAAAAATTGGCCAGCACAAAAACTACTTTTTTCTAAACAAATACAATTTTGTGTTTGTATTCAAAATAATTTGTTTCCATGTTTCAAAAACTGAATTTGTTTTTCCTGTTTGGCTTTTCAGAAGTTTCCTCTGTAGAATCTCTAGAAAAGCAGGGGGTATCTTCAAACCTCATTAGATTTAAATTAACAGGCAACTAACCCTGACCAGACATTTCTGTGGTGAATGTGTCAAAGCGTTATGGAGCTTGGCTATCCTGATTGATTCCCAGGGATTCTGGGTCTACACTGTCTCTCCTCCCTTCTCCTTTCCTCCCTTCTCCTCTCCTCTCCTCTCCTCTCCTCTCCTCTCCTCTCCCCTCCTCTCCTCTCCCCTCCTCTCCTCTCCCCTCCCCTCTTCTTTCTTTCTTTCTTTTTTCATTGTCTTTTGTTTTAGACTTCCTGTTGAATTTTTTAAAGCATCTCCAAAAGGGAGGAAAAAAATCACCCAGTTTTTACATCTAAGCTTCTCCACAACTCCAGACTCAACCCAAAAGCTGTGTCTGTTACCAAATGACTGTACCCCACCCCGCAAACAGGAGCACAGAGGAAACTGGGTGTGTGCCTAGGCCTCACATGCTTCATCTTGGCTCAACGAGTATTCTTGTGTTGTTTTAAGTTTTCTATTTATGACAGTTGGCTTTCTTCTGTTTTTGTTTCCACAGGACATTTGGGCTTCCAGGACAGTTTTGTCACATCAGGTGTTTTCAGTGTGACTGAGCTAGTAAGAGTGTCACAAAGTAAGTATGGTTTTGCTCTGATTCAGTCCAAATTTGCCTTCAGTTGGTGTTTATTCTCACAGGGCTTTAACACTTTCACAGCACCCTTTTTTGTTCTCTTTAGAGGGACTATACCAACTAGTTTGTGTAAAAGCCAGTATTTCTAGGCTAGGAATAATTAAGAATTTTAATGTGAGGTATTATGGTAAGGACCAATGCTGAACGTCTCACACAAGTTCTGGGTGCATAGTGTGAACTTGGCTTTAGAAGATCGTGAGTCTTCCCTCTGGTTCCTGAGGAATTCTGCATTTCAAGAGACTTTGTTTCTGACCTTTAAGCAATGCTAATGCTCTCAGAATGAGTGGCACATTACAGCGTGGTCATTACCAGCCTGTCGATAACAACTGCAGCGGTGATGGAAGAGTTCATGCCACCGCCCAGTTCTGTTGATCAAAGGCCCATTGATTGTATGTTTGTTATGGCCTAACCCAAACAGTGCAAAAAGCATGGAGTCCGGCTGTCTATGTCTCTCTGCCTCTTTTCCCCGACAGCCCCCACACCTCACACCAACGGTTGCCGTCCTTCCAGATTGTCTGTTTTAAAAGCATCCCTACAGTGAGCACCTGCTCTTAGTCTCAATTTAACAGTGAAATTAAGCAACAAATATTAAAATTTTACACTTTTATCTGCCTAAAGGTAGGTTAAATTTATATTGCTAAACACAACTTTCAAGTAGCCTCAGGTTCTTAACAGAATGACATGGACTTTGTAGCCCTTATTGCATGTGTTAGAGGCTTGTCTGTGAGATGCCACAAACATCAAACTAGCCTGGGCTCCCAAGCCTGGATTCTTTTAGATCTTGTTTCGGTTATCACAGGCTGGAAGAATCTTTAGCGTCCAAAAACTAGGATACAATATGAGACTAGAGGAAAATCCAGGTGTTCTTGAACATTTACCGTTTGCTAAGCACCGTGCTGGGCCTTAGAGGAAGGAGCATCATTTGTTGATGTTGTTCCTGGGTGTGTCTTACCTGTACTCTAAGTTGCACAATCTATACTCTGAGGCTAACTCAGTGGCATCTGGGAAAATCTTCTGTTTAAGACCAGGCAGGTTAAGTGGTGGGAAGGCACCTGTGCATGTTAGAATTCTGACAGTCAGGGAGGCTCGTAGTGGTGATGAGGTACGCCTGGCTAGTAGTGGCAGAATCTTCATGGGGAAGCAATAGAAGTAGCAGGTGATAGCCTACAATGGGGATAATTTGGCTATATTATGAAGGGTGTCCCAAAGTACTAGCTGAGGGGAAACTAGACTAGATGACTTTATTGAACAAGAAGACATGTGCCTCCCTGGTTAGTGCATGGTGGTTTAGCCAGTTACTGGCCATAGACAGATAGCAATGCATATGTACTGAAGGTAATCAATATTCTATATTTTTCTTATTAGCTTACTAATAATAGCATATAAAGAGTATGTCTTATCAAAGTGTATCAGTCATAGAGGCATTAGAGGGAAGTATATTTATTGAGGCCTTATTGAGATCCAAGCATAGCCTTGATTAAAAAAGAAATCCTTTTTACTCTAAGATTAGAGCTCTGGTCCGTTTCGTTCTGCCTTGGCCACTCAAATGCTTGCATTAGTCTTCATTACCAGCAAAGTTCCAAGGTCTGAGGGTTGTAAGAGGCCAGACAGCTCAGAACCATCCCTGGCCTCTTGCCCTTCCTCCCTTCCTTCATTTTCCTTTCAGGTCTTATATCTAAGATTGATTAGACCGCCACTCAGCCTAAGGCAGCATGATTGCCAAGTGAATTCTACATGTTCCTTCAAGACTGCCAGAAGGGATGCCTGCCCTTGGGGTTAAGACTGCAGAGTGTCTTGGATTGTTTCCTGTGCCTGTGTAGGGGGCTGGTTAGCCAAGGCCTAGCATTGTGAGCATCCTTCAGTTTCTCAATGCTTTCCGATTCTGCACACTGCTGTGCCATCAACTCCAGGGCTCGTTCACACATGGCCTTGTGCTGACTGCAACTGTTTGGTAAGAGCAGGGCCCGGCTGCATCAGCTTAGCCATGGCTTCAGGCCAAACTGGTCAGCTACAGGCCAGAGACCCTCTCTTCCTTGTAGATCTTTAATCTAAGTTTGTCAAGCTATATTTTATAGATTGTCTTGGCTGATGCAATAGGGATTCCCAAACTCTGCTCCTCGACCCGAAAGCTGTTCTCAAAGGCATATGCCCTAGTTAGGTCTCTGTTGCTGCAATAAAGCACTGACCAAGAACAATTTAAGAGAGGAAAAAGGGCTGTATTACCTTACAGGTCACACGCTATCATCAAAAGAAGCCAAAGCGGGGCCTGAGGCAGAAAGCACAAAGGAGTGCCGCTTACTGAATATTTACCCAGGAGTGAGTGACACCTCTCATGCTGGGTGTGGCCTGCTCACATCAACCATTAGCCAATAAAATGCCCTACAGACATGCCCACGGGCCAACCGAATGGAGGCAGCGCTTCAGCTTCGTAGCTTCCAGCCTCATAGTTTGTGTCAGATTGACAGGAAACACCCAGCAAAGCATACCATCCCAGCTGCATAAAGAAGCTGAGTCTATGTCCATTCCTCACAGAACTGTGCTGCCCCTTCTCTTCCTGTGAGAGCTAAGCCTCTGCTTGAGGACTGTATGGGAATTGACTGCAGATAAATCGGGACGAGGAACATTCTGCATTGTTGAAACAGAAATAAGCTAAGTGGCAATGCATGACTAAGACCCAGGGTGTTTGCCCTACAGGTTCAATTTGAATATTAAAAATTATCTGAGTGAGAGTTCACCAAGTGTACATCTTGTACTTTGTGCTAGACATGTGGGCACTGCTTCACTTGGCACTCCTGTGGCTGGGCTAGTGTCCCTTTTCAGAGACGAAGGATGCTATGGAACTCAAAGACATTGAGCATCTTGCTCCTCAGGTCTTGGTTGTGATTGCTTCTATAACTCTATCATATAGTAAAATAGACCAATGGGTTCTGGGCTTTGTTGGTTAGTCATTTCTTGTAAGTTGATGTATCTTTAACTTATAATACATGTTTTGAAGGATTGCTAAAATGTAAAATGGAACAAGTAAAATACACAATTATATTTTCCCTAGATTCATTTTCAGTGTGACTTTGTTCTCAATTAGTAGACTTGATATTTTTAATTCCGACAGTGCTGTATATCGAACTCAGGTCTCAACATGCTAGATAAATCCCATACCAATTAGCTACATCAACAGTCCGGAAAAAAAGTCATATATCAGAGCAGTTTTTTAGGTTTATAATTTTCAGATAGCAAAACACAGAGTCTCTTATACCCCATCTCCAACCATTCCCCAGTTATTAACAACTGTGGGTAGTATGCTACTGTTGGGGAGCCAGTATTGACACAATTATTTATTAAATGTCCATCATTTGCATTAGGGTTTCCTCTTGTGCTTTTGTTCCTGTTACTTATTCTAAGTATCTCCACAAATATGTAAGGGCACTATTATATATCAAGCAGAGTCATCTCACGGCCATGGAAGCACTGTGCTCTGAGTACTCAAACTACACACACATATATACCACACACAAACACACACACAAACACACCTCTTGGATCTCTCTGTTGTTTTGTCTCTCGTGTAGGTATTTTACTGGCCCTAATATCAGGCTTCCTTATTCTCTCTGAATCTGTCCCTTGGTGTCCTAGCCTGACCTGGTCATCGACCTCATCACAATCACTAGTTGTGACCCCATATAGTGTGGAGACTTCGAATTACTCAGAAACGATACTCTTGTCTTTAACTGTTTCTCTTTCCAGATATATATAGTGTTAGCCTTCTACATGTGATAGTAAAAATATTTACTTCCCCCAGGATTCCAGTGAGGTTCTAACTGTAATAGAGTAGAGAGAGTTATTTCAGTATTTGCAAATAGTCACTGAAATAACTATGCTGATGTTGTTGCCTGGGATAGTGCCACCTCCAAGGTGGCTATGACAGAGAAACTCAGCCTCACAAATTCCTAGGTGAGAGTTAGACTAGACAGCTAGGCTGCTTGACAATAAATGCCTGGACAGTTGTTAGGATCTGCTGGACTCGGGACTCCGACTGGCCCAGGAGAGCTGCAAGAAGCCATGAACTCCTTCACCCTTGCCTCCTGCCAGCACCCTTTAACTTTTGCCTTGATCATCTAATGTTTGTGAATTGTAGCAACGGAAACACTGGAGCTGAGAGTATGGATTTGTTCTGTGGCCCGTCTCCACACGTGGCAGGACCATCTGAAAGCACTTCTAGTTATTTATTACCTTGTTCCACAAGAGGGAGAAAACACAGACCACTGCACGCTGGACCAGAGAGAAAGAAGAATTCAGTACAGGGGAGAGGCTCCCAGGAGCGACTGTGGTTCCGAATCACTGAGGTTGTTTTAGCATAATCCCATGAAGGAGGAGACAGGAGCCATCTGTTGAGATGGTGCTTTATTACACAAAGCCCTCTACAGGCATTTCCAGATAGGCCCCTCCCCTGAGCTGCCAAGGAGAGCCCATTCTGCTGGCTGCTGAATGTTGCTGCTTCAAGGGCTCTCTGTCAAACCCACTCTTGTTTATTTTATGCCAACATTTCCTCAAAGTATGTGCTCCGAGGCTGCCAAATGTCCCTCCCGGTGTGAACTCAAAAAGTTCTACCCCAAACTCCACTCCTGCTCATTTCCTTCTAAAGTGCTGACTGTTTTCCTTGAAGTTGCTGGAGAGATTTTGAAACCTTGAAGGCTTCAGTGGGAAAGAGTAAAAACCACAGATACACACACAGGCCATTGTGCCTCTGCTCTGGCCTGTTCTCATTGCCAGTGTGGTTTGTACACCCAAACTGGCTGCAAGGGTTAAGTAAACTTCGTGGCTCAGGATGACTTCACAGCCCTGGAATTCTGCAAAGGCAGGATTCTCAGTACACTGTGGCTGGCCTTAGAGTCTTTGGGTGTGAAAACCACTCTCAGCTACTCAGCCTGTTCTCTGGTTCCTGCTACATGGCTGCAGAATCTATTAAAGTCCAGCAGATGAATTGCCCTGGCTCTGCCACAAAGCCTAGCTACCCGATGGACTTCAGGGTTCCTGAGTTGTTTGTCAATGGAGAGTGGCAGTGAATGGAACAGAGCCTGTGCCTCGGCCTGGCATGAGGTGGCACCCTAGCGGCTGTTTCCTGCCTTGGGAATGTGCACGGCTGAGATTCTCACACGGGAATCATCGCGGGAGTTCCGAAAGCAGTTCATTTTAAATTTCTTTTTCAAATCCTTGGTATGGCTTCCAATGCCCATACCCAGGGACATAGGTTTTAGACCAGCAGTTTTGTAAGAACCAATGAATCAAGTCTAATCTGACATACAGAAGTTCTAGGACCGAATTAACTCAGCTAAGAGGCACAGTAGGAACATGAGACATTGGTAGGGATAAGCTCATACTTGAAAATACAAATTGTCCTTACCTGGAAAGGCTAATGAAGAAGTGGGCCTCAGATGAGAAGTCCCAGTGCCCCACCTTTTGAAGGTTACCATTTAAATAGTGGCAGTTCTTTCTGCCTCTTTTGGAGGAGGATGGCTTAAAAACTTCCTTGTCTGAGCAGGCAGCCTGCTGGCTTTCTCCTCTGTTAACACACACAGAAACAATGACCATGGTACAGAAATTAATTTTTTATACAATTTATACTCTTAAGGAAGAAACCATTTGGACTTCAGCATTAAAGGAAGAAACAAAAAGACGATGATAAAAAGTCCACTGCAGCTCCAGCCCAGACCGTCACTGTGACCTTGCCTTTGTTTGGCATTACACAATTCAATGGCAGGCCACTCAAACTATGCTCTCGATCAATATCCTATTAAAGCAGCACAAAAAGTCTCCATAAACTTAGTGGTTAGCTATGTTTATAAATGGAACTCGGCATAATTAGATGGTCAATAGCAGGCTCTACTAGTAATTTTAAAATGAACATCACACATCTTATGCGTAGAGGCCAGAATCAACCCCTCTGGAAGGAAGGTATGGTGTGTAGTAGACAATAGGTTGGATGGCCTTTTAAAAAAATCAACTGTATGTCCAAAATGCAGCTTTTAAAGTAAATCTGTTAAGTAAGCTATGTAATAGAAAATTATAATCAGTCCCTTAAGTTTTTTTTCCAAGTCTAAGCCATTTCGTTCTAAATGTATTACACCATGGGATATGTTTCATTTTCTAGTTTTAATCAAGCCCCCACACAGAGAGGAAATAATAAATGTTGCCACACTCTTCAAAAAGAAAAAAAAAAAGGTCTATCTGGCTTAACTAACAGATTTCCTCCCAGTACAATTCAATACAATTTTAAAATAAATGTTGAAGTTGAATTATTTCCAAAGAATGCTTTGTCATACAGTTTTTATTTCCTTCACTCATTTGGGGTGAGTGTTTAAATAGTAAAGCAGGAAGCAAAGGGAACAGACCAACTGCACTAAGGTTTTTCTATCATTTCTCTGGAACCCCATTCACATATGGGTGGCTAACCATGATTTCTATCTCTTCCTCACCAACCAAAAGAGGATGAGCTACTAAGAGGAGATCCTACCAGCAGGCTACTTTGTCCACCGCTGGTCCCACCCTACCATGAGACATGTGTGTGCCCTGTGTTGAATATATGTCCTGACTAGTGTGTGTGAGCTACTGTGCAGGTTACACCTAGGACACAGGAGTGTGCTTTTGACACTGGGTAGCACTGCACATGAGTGCTCTGTGCTCTTTGTTATATACATACTCCTACCAGTTCTGGTTAGAGCTGCTCATGGCTGGATTTGGGCCCTTTATCTCTATCCTCAACTGAAGGGTCTGCTAGATTTACCAGACTCTGAGCACTCTTATGATAGAAACTGGACCTTGGAAAAAGAAACACACATTATATCTTGATGTACATACTAATGTGTCGTGGTCTCTGTTTCTAGGTCCATCTACTGCTAATCTTTTCTAAGTAACTTCCGCCTTCATAGTGTGTGTTTAACATAGACTATCAAGCACACACACACACCTGTAGAAGGCCATGAAATAGTTCAGGATTTATAATAAGGGTGAACGTTTGAAATTTAATAGCTTTAGGACTTTGGTCAATATTTGTAATGTCACTTGCCTGTGTTTCCTTCATAGGTTTTAACTATTTATTTAATACAAAATACTTAAAGTAAGTCCTGGCTATAGGTTGAGCATAAATCTGAGTGCTAAACTGGGGAGACCTCTCAAGAACATAGAGGTAGAATAACAGGATGCCTTGTGTTGGATTAGTGAGAGCTCAATAATGGTAATTACCAGGATCATGACTGGATTAAGCCTTTGCCCTTGATCATCTACCGTGTGTTCTTGAGCTGATCCTGGAGCTGACTGCTATCAGCCAATCTATTTAAAAATATTCACATGTGTATAATTACGAATGACCAATTTTAGGATTGTGTTCTAAAACTTGGTTTATTGCAGTGGTCCCTTCAGGGAACAGCTGTGACAGAATAAACATACTAGTACTGTTCTTACTCATCTATCTAGAAAATTCTTGTTCCTCATGATTTTAGCCAAATCCTACATTTCTGGCAACATTTTGGGTAGCTGGTGGGAATTTAATTAATAATAGGACATAATCCTATTATTCTGACACTGACATGTTGCAACATTAAATGTTCAGCCATGAATGGGTTAACCATATCAGCATTTTAAACAATACATAATTCTACAGTTTTTAAATATATGTTTCTATTTATGAGCAAAAATTCAAGAGATCGCTACTGATAATATACCCTACTAAACCTTTATTTGCTCATAAGCCTCACCTTTAAGAACAGATATTAATCTGCAGTGAGTAATATTGGGGAGCTAAAAGGCCTTCTTGTCATTTCCAAATGCCTGATAGAACTCCTTTTTGCCCCACAATAAGGATACAAAAGTACTGGGATTTGGTATGGAATATGTGAATGTAGCTTACTCTCTTGGATTGGAAAGGCTGTTGGTGGCGCCCTGTAGGCATGTCTCAGATGACTGACTGAGCACTCAGTAAAGCCACACCACAACATCAGATGCTGAGCCATCCAGTATGTGATTAATAGAGTACATAATTAACACCTAGGTTTTCTCAATAAGTGCTGGAGGAAAAATTAAGCAGTTCTTGATGAAAATGGTTGTTGTTGTTGTTGTTGCTGTTGTTGTTGTTGTTGTTGTTGTTAAGATAACTAATTAATGTTTTATTAAGAAGGGTCTCTGTTGGTACAGCTAATGGTCAGATAGTGCCAGTGTACTCTTGGGGAAGGAGCTTATATGTAGAGGCCCTTCCATGGTTTATAGATCATTGTGGTAAAAAGACCTTTTATGCCATCAAATCCATCCTCTGTCAAGAAGACTGAATCCCATGGCCGAGGGTGTATCTTATACTAAACGGGTACTGCATCTGACTTCAACCAAAAGCCAAGACAAGATGATGCTCTAAAATGCAGAAAATCAATTCCAGTCCCAAAGGCAGAAGCCACTAATGCAAGAGATCAGTCAGCATCATTTGCTGCTCCATGGCCACTCTCCTGGACCAAGTGTGAGGCCTGCATCCAGCAGAGCAGTAGCTACAACTCCTTATGCTGAAGGCCTGGAGAAGGATGAAGGGGACATAGCAGCCTTGCTACTTATGATGACAACCTATCTCATGAGACCCATCTCCCCTGTAACTATGAGACAGCAAAGACAAGAACAGGAATGTGGCTCCCCTATTTCTTTAGCTGATATCTAGAGACACCTGACATCAAATCCCTGTACTGTGCCTGAACATTTTGGTAAACATCATCCTTCATTTTCTCATTTGTCAATGAGAATAATGTTGATGTATACCATAGGGATACCATAGGATAAAATTCTATATTTTATGTACGCTGTCTGGTACATAATAAAAATCAGCAGAAAGTAGTCCTTTGCTGTTTTCATTAACATGCTCATAGGATTTTAGTTCCAGCCAGTAAACATTTGTTACACATTTAATCTGTAAGTAGGAGATGGCTTTCCTCCATAGAGATTATGGCTGGGTTTCTCAAGCTTCAAGACTTTCTATATACACAAAAGTGACTGAGTAGGACTAGCTTAGAAATTAAACTTTTAGTAGTTATCTGCTAAATGTAAACATTCTTCATAATTCAGAGTGGAATATAACACAGTATTAGTGGATTCAGCCTATTTTAATAAAAATTGAGACATCTTTCATAAATAAAAATTTCTATGCTTATATTCCTCTTTTTCCTCAAGCACACACCCCCATTGTCAAACTAACACACACACACACACACACACACACACACACACACACACACACAGTTTCTTAACTTGTATTCGTAAGTCATGGCTGTGTGAGGGAGGTGATCTGTGTGTGCTAGCAACTGCCTTTTGTGGGGTTAAAAGCATTCTGTTGGCTTTTGGCACCTAGCGCTACATTTCAGAAAAAGCATTGCTTAAATCTTTTAATAGCAGGCAAGCTCATTTCACATCGAGGGAAACCCATGTTTTAGTTCAGTGCCTTCCTTTTATGTTCCTGTTTGAAAAACCCTACTTCCAGCCTGCATTTGGCCACTCCTTTAAAAACAGGGATAGAAAGTGGAGATCAGCACAGGGTTTACAGACCAGAAATCTGCTTGGCAAAGGAGTTGCTGAAGACTGTGGTGTACAAGCTGCAGAGAAAGTACCTTTATGATTGATTTCCATTCAAGTCAGACTGACTGCAGCGTGGTCATTTTTCTTGCCCATAACTGCGCACACTGCAGCAGTCTGCTATCTGCAGGGCGTCTGAATTATAGCAGTCTATGTCCGTGTTACCTCTTACACAAATTACTTACACTGGTTTCTTTTTCCATGCAAATTCATCAGTTTTACAGCCCATCATAGCCACAGTCAGGAAACTCTGGCAGAGAACACAAATTGATAAAATGAGTTAATTTTACTATACTTTTTTTTTTCCTTTCTAAAAGCCCTCTCTTTTAGGCAGTGTTCAGGAAACATATTACAGTAAAAGGGAGATAACAAAGGAGTTGGATTTTCTTGCCATAAATTACTTTCCAAGTTAATTTCCTTTAACGATGATTCCAGATTTGCCAGTTTTCATAGCATTGTGTGTCTTACAACTGAGCTTTTGATGGAAAGAAGAACAAGTATTTTCCCATGTTCGCTCCTTTTGTGGCAGTGACATGGACTTTCTTATAGGACCTTTGCCAATGGAATACAAAACAACATGAAATTGTTCTGGCATGGAACTGTGTGCTATTGTTGGAGTCCCCAGCTCCCAGTGTAAGGTGTAAGCTCCAAATGCTCTGGGAGCATTTTTGGTAGGTCATACAATTGAAAGAAAAAGATGTCTTAATTTTTCATAGTTATTTTATGAGCTACAAATTGAGTGCTGATGGCCTTTGGAAGGGATTTATGGCCACATTCCCTTTATTTCCCTTTGTGTATGTTGGGAAGGGAGAAGGGGACTTGCAGATCTGAGGTGGCGGCAACTGATCCCTAGAATGTAAGACCCTCAAGGGCAGAAGTTTTTACATCCCGTTCACTGTTTTTAAACGTATGAAGCAATGCCTAAGGTACTAAAGGGTTCTGTAAATGTGCATTGTGTCCCATGAAATGCAGCCTCAGTGTGCCTTCAAGCAGAAGGCTGGACACACGGGTAGACATTTTGATAATGCCCCCTGCCAGCTCCTATCGAACAAGCCGTAAGCTCAGCACCATCATCTCCCGGGCAGAGGAGCCTGAAAATTTTGGATAGAATTTTTTTTTCCCATAGTCCTCTCTTTCCAGCAATGCAACCCTGAGCAGATTGTCTCTGGTGGATGGCAGAAGTTCAATAACCACAGCCCTATCCAACTGCTAATGTGTACAGAAGAGCAGGTCATCAAGAGGGTTGGCTACTGAAGTAACCCCTTTCTTCCAATAGCCCGCATTACTATAATGATGCCTTAATAGCAAACCATTTATTAAGAAATGACACAGAGTACATTCTACTCATGACAGGAAAGAGGGGGAAGGGAAGATGCATGACTTAGAAATAACATCTGAAGGCACAATCTCCAAAGTTAACCTTTTGATGAAAACTCCTTGGTGAACAAGATACTTAGGCTACAGTGAGTGCCGGGTTGCTGAAGAAAGGGGGCTCTTCTCTGTGCTTATGCGTATTTATGGCTGACACTCTCATTTTGACTCCAAATTAAGGGAGGTAAATGGGGATGATAACCATTTCCTTAATTCAAAGCGTATTTATTGATCTCCAACTGTCTACACAAAGGGTAGGGAGCTGTTTAGGAATACAGAAGTAGTTCTTGGATCTGGATGATTTTAAGGTCAGGTGGTCTGATTTCGTCTTCATGACCTAGGGAAGTTTTTTTTCCCCATTGTTTTTGTGCCTCAGTCCCTTCCTAGTGCTGCCACAAGTATTAAATGGAATGGTGGGTTTATCATTGCATGGCAGTTGGCCCATGAAAACATGCACAGTGGTGTGTGCTGATGACAACGGGAGCCTGGGAGCCAGTTCTGCATGTTTATCATAGTCATTATGATGCATGGCTATAGTACTTTCTAGGTACATGGTACCCACTGTTTCTTTCTGGTATTCTGTCTTCATTGCTTACCAAAGGCTCCATCTGTTCTCTAGATGGGAGGCTCTGAAAATGCTGCACCTGTAATAGGGACATTGTGACAGGAAACCTGCACTTAAGTGTGAAGCCCTCTCCTCCTGGTCACAGGACACCATCCTAATGATGTGACCCTACATATTGCATGGGCTGCATGCACTGACAGCGATGGGCACATGTGCATGCAAAGAGCTCATAAGAAAGACACAGTTCGGGTCTCTACATTGTTAGGATTGTTGAACCCAGGTTGAGAAACTCACTCTTGTTTCTGATTCAAGGGTGTTTTAAAATTTGAGATGCACGTGTTTGCCAACCTCTGAAACCACTCACCATGAGTCCATTGAACACCCTGGACCAGGCCATCTGGTGCCCTTGCTGCATTCCACATTACTGCAAACTACATAGTCATTGGAGGTCAATATAGGGCAAGTTAAGGAACGTGTGTGGGCTGAGTTAATTTTTAAAATCTATATAGAGGTAGAGCACTGTATTTACATATGCATGTTTCTTCCTTCATATATTCTGGCTCCCTTGATATTTTACAAAGATAACAAAAGGAAACACCATTTTCCTAGGGTAGATCATCCAGCACAGGAAGTGTTTAGTGGCAGTGCCAGTGTCCATGACTGTGGACACGCCTCAGTGCTCCTCCCTCAGACCAGTCCAGACCTTCCCACTTGCCCTTATTCTCTTTAGCAGCCAGCCTCAGAGGGATATCACCTTCCTCACTATGCTCAGGGGTAAGCAAGCTTTCCTATCAAGCCGAGACCTTAACTCCACTCTGAAATTGGTGAAGGAAATCTAAATTCACACATTTGACGCAGACAGGCCTTTCCATTCTCTCTAATTAACAAGGACACCTAACAGTCGGCTCCAGGAGGCACAAGGCCTTAAGAGCACCTATCATGCTATTATGTGTCAGGTAGCTATGGTAATGATGAGTGACATGGGCCGTCTTGCATAATGGCCCAGTTCATACATAAAATATTGTGGAATAAAAGATGAAATTATGCAAATAAATTGAATACAAAAGCAAAGTGATAGAATGGCTAGCAGCATTATTGAGCAGTAATCTGTTTACACTGTTGTCAAGATGAGCCAAAGCCCCCCCTCCCCATTTAAAGCCCATCATTGAGACATGTGTTTGATTTTCAGTTCTCCATATCTTAGGAAAGATTGTTTTTACATGACAGTGATGCTGAGATGTAGTCATTGCTGTTAGTCAACTCATTGTATATCCTTAGAAATTGTTCTATTCTTTCATGTCTTCTGCCTCCAAAGTTCCTCACAGAAGGATACAACTCATCCTGTCTCCCAAGCAGCAATCCTGGGAAGCACTCCTTCGTGCCACAGTGAACTGGCAGCCTGCTACTAACACCTGGCTTCTCCGGCCATCCTTTGATGTCATCTTACTTCATCTTCTTGGTTAAATGACATCAGTAGTGCAAGTCTTCCACCATCCCTTCTCTCCCAAGCTTATTCTCCCGAGGGAGAGATTTTTTTCTAGAGTATAAATGCAAAATGGAGGGCAGTGTTTCCCTAGGCTGGAGGCTCTTCTTTGTTTCAGTACAACCACCTGCACTTAGGACCAGTGCTTACCGGTTGTCTCCTGCTGGCAGAGGTGATGCTTAGAAACCGGCAGTCCAACTGCAGTGGTTTCTGCTCCCTGGGATGGAAGTACATCAATGGCTCACATAACTTGTGATGTTCCAGATTCAGATCTACATTTCTTATAGAAAAATACTAGATCCTTCATTACCCACCCATCATGACTCAATGTTAGCTATGTCTCTTTCCCTCTGTGTCTTATGATGCAGAGCTGTCAGAAACCCCAGTCAACAGTTTCTATTGTCTTACCTTTAGATTATTAACTTTACCCAGAATTCCTCCTTTCCTTCCAGTTGCCTGTCCCTTGAACATCCTCTGCAGGTACATTTTCTCAGGCCCTTTTACTCTCTTGAGCCTCTTCTCAGGCTTATTTCTGAGAAGGCTTCTCAGTTATCTGTACCTTAGTCTACAGGTGCCCCTGTCATGTGTTCATAGGTGATGACCGTGTCTCCGATCTACATCCCTTCTTCTTGGCAATGGTAGTGCTTTCAAATCATTTCATGAGTAAAATCTGGACTCCTGGTATTCCTCATTATCATTTCCCCTCATAGATATTAGTGTATTAAATGTATTCATCTATGTTAATGGGCTTGATACATACAGTACATACTAGAGCACACAAGTACTGTCCTGCTTTTTACATAATATTTCAAAAAGACTACCTTATCTGATAGTCTCACCATAGAATTTATACTTTTGAAAGATGAGTAGGTTTTTATTAACTCATTTAAAAATAATTATTAGGCTACTGTAAACAAGGCATCCAAAGACTGGAAGACACAAAAGTACAGATCACTTCATCTCAGAAAGAATCCACTATGAAGGTGGTAAGCTAGTGAAATTGAATCAGAAGTTGGAAGAATCTTCTCTAAGGGTGAGAAGCAAATACTTTGGCTTCAGGGACTATGGGGTCCCGTTGTAGCCAGAGTTCTTGCTGTTGCTGACAGTGTGCAATGAAAGTGTATGCAGTGAATCTTTCCTTGCAAACAGACACACACACACACACACACACACACACACACACACACACTACTACCACCACCACCACAACAACAAAATACAGACCTCAAGGTCCAGATGTGTGTAGGGAGTTCATGTACCACAAAGTAAAGAGAATGAGAGAATGTTACGTGCATTTCACGTCACAGGAAACAGGAACTGGGGGCCTAGATAGATAAATTCATGGAACTCTCATGAAAATTCAGAACAGAATTCCAAAATACAGTTGAGGATTAGCTGTTGGGGTCAAAGTAAGAAAACCTGGGGGAAATCTGTGGAGCAGTCACTTTAAAAAAAAGTGAACATTAAAGTATGACAGGCGTTTTCATTGAAACCATCCAGTAACGCTGTAAGCTGGGTGACAATCTACTGGCCTGTCTGTCTTTTTAAAAAGAATAAAATGAAAGATAAAAGACACATTAGAAAGAATATGCCTTTCTGGTATAGACCATTTTATTGTCAATATTCCTTTGAAGTCACAGTTTATTAGCGACTATTCTGGATAATCTTTGCCAATAAATACAACAGAAATTGTGTTCCATGCTGCACGAACATTGGGTCTTGAGCACCTTGAATTTACAGGGACTTAATTTATGGTTTGTTTTGTTTTTTGTTTTCCTCTCTCTAGCACCAATAGCTGCAGGAACCGGCCCCAATTTTTCTCTCTCTGATTTGGAAAGTTCTTCATACTACAGCATGAGTCCAGGAGCAATGAGGAGGTCTCTACCCAGCACATCCTCTACCAGGTAACTGGATTGGTAGTCTCTAAGGAGGCTAAAGCACAGAGAGACACACCTTGATGCTTAACTCTGAGCCTGTTGGACAATTAGCAATGTGTCTATCACAATAGAGGGTACAAAGGACAGCCTCAACAAGCTGTCTCATTAGGGAGCCAGACATACATGACGCAAATTACACACACACACACCAGTAAGATAAACAATTACTTCAATTACATCCCATGAAATAAGCATAATTTAAGTAGGCCTTGTCCAAAGGGTAAGGTGCTCAACTCTGACTGCTAGTAAACCTCAAGAGGAAGCAAGGAAGGCATGGTAATCTGGGAGAGGGAGAACATGAGCAGAGACATGGAGAAGAGCAATAATAAATGTATTCTTGTGGAAAGATGGTGGACATCCCTGGAGTAGATGAGGTGAGTGCTCTGGCTTGATTGGCATGAGGTAGGCACTGATGACACCATAGTAAAAACCCTGCCCACAACCTTCTTGCCCAGCTGGGCCCTGTAAGTTCTCAAATCCAGTCTGGAGAAGTTCCCCAAAGATACAACTGATTTGATATTCACGCATGAGGTTATAAAATAATGCAGGTTAGATAGTGGGATAAGGCCATCCTTTGGATCCAAGTAGTCCAGGAGGTCATTAAAAGCTAACATTGGAACTGGAACACATAGCCTGCTGTGAGCATCAAGCTTCCTGATCCACTTAGTTAGCTATCAGAGTCAACATCTGGAGACTACTTTGCAAGACCCTGCTTTCTCTAGATAACCTGTACCAACAGTAGGGGATTAGGCATCCATCAGAGCCATGGTTTCCCTTTACATATTGGCTTTAGCACTGGACTGTGACAACAAAGAAAGCAGCAGAAGAGGTCTGTCAGTCATGTTTGTGTACTTTGTAGAAAGACATTTATCACATGTGATTTCTGTTAAAACAAGTACAAACATTAATGATTGAAAATAGTGCCCAGAGTGCAGACATTTCTCTTGGTGGGAGTCTACCTCACCATCATGAACAGTGGCTTAAACATCAACTTGAAGATGAATAGAGCAGCTATTTTGAACACTGTATATTATACCTTCATCTTTAGCATTGTTTAAATGCTCCCCATCCCCTAGTTCATTACAGTATCGCCTCCACAAAAAATCAAGGGTCTCAAATCCCAAATGCATTTATAACAGAAAAGGGGGATTTTGAATACATTTGGGTGTTAATACACTTGGAGGATTTTGAATATTTACTCAGAGAAGAAAGAGTATACTCGGTCAACAATAAAAGCTTTGTAAATACTTGTGGGCAGCGCTTAATTTAAAAGTTCATGGGTGGTTTGTTTTTCATATGTGAACTACTATCCCATGTATCTCTCTAGCAGTGTCTCTTACTGACTGTCCTTCCATATACTACAAGCTCTGGTTTCTGATCTGTTGTGCCTGTGGATGAAGGCCCGATTATTATTTAAAAGACTAATGCCAGTCTCCTATTGTGCGAATAACTAGTCCTGATAAAGAGTTAATTACAAATGTCAGTAGTTGATAACCCAATAATGTTTATTTTTCTCTTATTGTCTTCTTCCTGGGATGTTTTTATTTAGGTGCATGTGTGTGTGTGTGTGTGTGTGTGTGTGTGTGTGTGTGTGTGTGAGAGAGAGAGAGAGAGAGAGAGAGAGAGAGAGAGAGAGAGAAAGAGAGAGGGAAAGGGAAAGGGAAAAAGAGAGGGAAAGAGAGAGGGAGAGAGAGAAGGAAAAAAGAGGAGAAGAAAGAGAGACTAATCCAAGTGTTCACTTGCAAAAATGTCTATGGAGATCAAAGGACAACTTTGGGGAACCTATTCTTTCATTTTTACATGAGTTTCCCCGGGAGGGGAGGTGGGGACTTGGGTTATCAAGCTTACCAACAAGCAGCATGTTACCTTCCAAGGGTGACTCCCCACCCTACACTGGTTTTAAACAAGAGTCCTTGAATATATAGATTAAACAGAATTATCTGTTACAAGTTAGAAAATATGCCTTGACGAATACCCCAGATTCACACATAAAACCATTACCTACTAGCTACTGCTGCTGCTGCTGCTGCTGCTGCTGCTGCTGCTGCTGCTGCTGCTCTGTCATCATTAATCTGTCCATAGCTTTTTAGTTGTCTTTTTAGCTTGAGTCTTAGTTGTCATCCACAAACTGTCCCGCTATTGCTGCAGTGGAGCCACTAGAACACAGAGTAATTAAGCCACTTGCCCAGGGCCACAGCCCTGGTAAGGGGAAAGGGGAATGGCATTGCCTTGTAGATACAAAGCAAGGCCTGGAGGTCTCACATAGTAGGAAACAAGCAATAGAATCCTGTGCTAGATGGTCAGTAGGAAGAGACAGAATTAAGGACCATGTCCAAGAAATAAGTAAACGAAGTGAGCAAGGTATCTGAGTTTCCTATATGCTTTCTATTTTTCCAGGATGAGCATCTCTAAAATCATAAAAAAGATGGGTAAAAATAAAGATAAGGGTATTATTGTACAGAACTTTGTCAAGAGGGCCGTCTATATGCAGTCCATAGAGTCAGTAAATTGTCCCAGGAGCCCCTGGCCTATTCTTCCTAGCAATGCTTCCTTCCCTCCCTCCTGGATCCTTTTCCCCCTCTATCCACACTTCCATCCTATAGATGCTGAGCCTGTGTCCATCCTGAATGTCCTCATATGCAAGCTCAGGTGTCAACTGCAACCAGACAATGTCCCACCTGGTGCAACTCATACCTGAATTCTATTAGAGCACCCCAAGAAAATCAAATCTTTAGAACTCAGAAAAATATTAACAATGGGGGAGCATGTTGTCCCATGTACACAGAAGCTTTTGAGCACTTAAAACAAGCTGACACTGGAGTAGACACTAAAGATCAAAACATGATCCTAATAAAAAGTGAAGAATGCTTGGATTGTCAACTAGGATGAGGCAGAACTTTCTGGTGATGTCACCCATACTTCTGGTTCCCAAGACCGCAAAGTTCTGCCAGTCAATTTCTTTTTCTTTTTTTCTTTTTCTTTTTTTTTTTTTTTTTTTTTGGTTTTTCGAGACAGGGTTTCTCTGTGTAGCCCTGGCTGTCCTGGAACTCACTCTGTAGACCAGGCTGGCCTCGAACTCAGAAATCCGCCTGTCTCTGCCTCCCAAGTGCTGGGATTAAAGGCGTGTGCCACCACCACCAGTCAATTTCTCTAAAAGCTTCAGTGGTGGTAGTTGAATCCTGGGCCATGTAAATGTTGGTGTCTGGCTACACATGTAAGGCAAGGAAAGACGTCTAGGGAAGGATGCTTGGGATGACAGAAGAGGCAGAAATATCCTGGAAAGTTGGCATTCAACTCCCAGAGCACTTGTCTGCTTGCACCCTGAACACAGCTAGGAACCTGCTTCTCAGTGCGATCCTCAATTCTATGTTTGGATTTCAAATTTTACAGACATTGTAAAACAAGTAGTCAGTTGTGTAGGATGCAAGTTAGGAAAGAAATTAAAATTATTCCTGTTGGCCATCCCAGATACAGGTCTCAGTGTAGTTATAAAAGAATCATGGAAAATCGAGGCAGCACAATTCCCCTGGGCAGGGGGTGGGGGGGGTGAGAAGCATGACCACATCCCTGTAGGTTTTACAGTCTTGCCAGAGATTCAAGTCTGGTCTCTGGGTGGCTGGAGTATAGTAGGGTGTTTCACCCAACTCACAGTCCTCTAAGTTACAAGTGGCTGACATTTTTGAAAGACAAGTACTACTAAGTGTGGCGGAAGACACCTGATTCCACATGGAAAATAGGATGCTCCTTATTAGATCAGGATCCCCACTCAAGAGATCTGTTCTGAATTGGGCCCTGAGCTTCCTGCTTGCAAGGCAAGAAGTGGAACCTATGGGTTAGATCATTTTTAATTTCCACTAAAAGGAACAATAGAAATGCATTTAGAAACACTAGGTTTTTCTGGGTTTTGTGTATTGGAATTAGTTTTTCTGTGTGCATTATATAAATGTCAAATAAAGGACACACATTCTCTACAGCTTACGTAAAACAGAAAAGTTCAAGAGATTATTTTTTCATCAAGCTTCAAGAAAAAGGAAGGCCATTCACTAGGCAGTCCAACACTTGTCCTTGAGTTCTAAATTAGCATGATCCCATAAGGTTGCTTCCCTGAAATCTGGTTTTAATGAGAATATAACCTCAAACCTAAGAACATTGGACCACCCACGTGAAGGACTTGAATTACCTAAATTGCATGCATCCTGTGTATCTTAAAGTTCAGATTGTGACAGCAACATTGTCTTCCCTCCTTTCCTGCTACCTTCCCAAGTCCATTTTCTTCCCTCGTATCCACGTTTTCACAATGTAACTCCCACAACACACCCACATAGAGGGCTTCTGAGGTCTTTGAGCTTGTAGGATGAAGTCCAGACGCACAGCATCTTCCCTGACCTCCATACTTTATTTCTGTGGGGCCCCACATTGGCTTCAGCATCTCAGCAACAATTCCCTGGGCACCACACCTGACTCCTGCCACTGCTGACAGGCACCTGCCCCTGGAATGCTACATGGTCTCTGGTGACCATGAGCTCACAGTAAGGGAGTATGCTACCCTGTCATTCAAGGTTCAGTAGCCACCCCAGGGAGCAGACATTACCCTATTAGGTTGTGAGGCATGAGAGAGTCATGAGGCAAAAGAAAAAAACGCCAAGGTTAGGGGGCAAAAAACTTATGAAACTTGAGACAATAGCAGTGTGCCTAAAAGTACAGAGGGATTTAATATTTTTAAAACCATGATAATGTCTGAGTTGTGTACTGATGGAGTGCCAGCCTCCCCTAGCGATTGCCTGTTCCTATCGCTGTCTCATGAGCACTTACAGACTACCCACAGTTCAGAAGTCCTCTGCTCAGAGAAGTACTTCTCAAGCTCCATGCATACCAATGTTCCTCCATCTGCAGCCCGTGCATGGTTTCTTCATGACCCCTGTGTTTCTCCAGGGCCTCTCCATCTCTGCCCACACAGAGAGCCACGTCTGAGTCACCACACTGCTCCACACTTGAGTCTTGCCCCTGGCATGGAGGAGCTACGCAGCCAGTGTCTGATGAATAAGACCCTGGGAAGAGTCTGCACCCTAACCCATGGTCAGATTTCCCAGCAGCCCCTGCCCAAGGCAGATCTGCCCTGTGCAGAACTGCATTGCTGGCACTCTTGGTTTGGTCTGCCAGAGCAGGAAATAAGCAGCAGGTGGTATCTTGCTGCCTTCTGACCCTTAAGCTTCACTATGGGAGGAAAAATGCAGTTCCTCAGCTGGAAGAAAAGAGATACATTGTGGGAGTTCCTTAGTCATACCTTTGCAGAAAACCAGTTTCCATTCACACAAATGAAATAAAATGGCATTTTTCCCATCTCTATGTAGAAAGACATATAAGTCCCCAGATCACTGTAAGTCTGTGATCCTTGCTGGTCTCAGGGGAATGTACTCCTTCTTGCTATTTTTAGCCACTCTGTTTGGTATTTTATCTCGAGCGTCTAGAGGAATATCTGAACTACATGTGTGTAAAGTAAATATCTTTTTATAATGAACCAATCCAAGTGGAAGATGGGAAATGCCCCCTCCCAAAAGGCAGTCGAAGCATTCCTGGAAGGTTCTTGAACCCTGATTTTTTTATTTACTTGTCTTTAACCTTTTGGAGATGTCTACATGGATTTGAATAGGTTTCTAGGCAAGCTGCTAATGGCCAGCCCTGAGCCACACCCATGGAGATAGGATACCTGGGCTTCCGAAGTGGAAGCCAAAGCAGGAACCAACCACGAGCTCCATAAAGCAGAAAAAGACACCAAATAGAGGTGGTGCCAGTAACTTGATCAGAAAAGATGAAACCAGAACTTGAATGCATAGGCCAAGACTGGGTACCATTTCCAGTGACTTGGCCAACTCCACAAAAGCCTGTACAGGGTCCCAGTGAAGCATTCAAGAGAAAGGTAGCTTAGTGTCCTTTTCAGTATGCATCACTTTCTTTTTCTTTTTCTTTTTCTTTCAGCTCTACAAAGCGCCTCAAGTCTGTGGAGGATGAAATGGACAGTCCTGGTGAAGAACCATTTTACACAGGCCAAGGGCGCTCCCCAGGGAGTGGCAGCCAGTCCAGTGGATGGCATGAAGTAGAGCCAGGTGAGCAGAGGAGTCATAAAGGGGAAGGAACCGGCGTGTGCGTGTGATTGTGTTGTCACAGTAGAGTGGTGGAAAACAGCACATACAACCGAAGTACATGACAGAATGTGTGTTGGCTCACTCACGGGCTGTCACCAGCACTTTGAGCCCATGTGCATTTCATTCTGCTTTGGTCGTTTGTTGAGCTGAGGTCTCACTATGTTACCCACTGTGGCCTCAAGTTCAAGGTTCAACTGTTCCTCCTGCCTCAGCTTCTTGAGTAGCTGGGATGAGAGTTTTCTTTTGTTTTTATATATACATACACCTTTTGGGGTTTGGGTTTGTTTTTCTTACTATGCTCTAGTATCCATAAGAAAAATCATCAGCTTTCCCCACTTTGTGGATAGCAGTGAAAAAGCAGGACAAGTCTCCTGGGCTGCACATTATAAGTGAACATTTATAACATGATAACATTTGGGGGTTTTTTTCCTTTTCTTTTCTTGTTTCTGGCTATCATCATAAAGGCTACCAATTTTATGTCTGTCTGCACCCACCCGAATACAGTCCATTGGATGAACCTTGGGGCTGTCAAGTGGGCAGCCGTAGAATCTGGGGAATAATTCTGACAGTGGCACTTTCTGGAGACCTTAATTGTCTGACTTCCATGGCTTAAAAGAATGGGTTCCAATGCCTTCATCAATACAAGTCAAACTTTAATGTCTGACCTCCAGGTGGCTTGGGAAAACGGGCTCCAATGACTTTGTCAATACAACTCAGATGAGTAAGAAGTCAGGGGGGTTGAGAATCATCTGAAGCCCAGTCTTCAAGTCAATGACAGGGCTATGTGGTTAGAGTCCAGACTCCATGACTTTCCTGTAAAACGCAATCTGACAGTAGTAATAGCTGTTTCGATGCTCTTGAGGATCGAGAAACATGGTCGGTAGTGTCCACTTAAGAATTCTACCCAGCACAGAGTGATATGGGGGGAAAAAGGAAAAAATTCTCCGACCATCCCTCCCCCATACTGTCTCAGAGTAACTGCTGGCAAGAACAGACGGGCATCAAGAAAATCTTGGAACTAGCCCCTCAGCTTCAACTCTAACACCTCCCTCTCGTCCTCGACACTTTCTCAGTATACAAACTCGATGGCTATAGATGGCTTTATACGACTATAAAGGAGCAGCAGAAGGGAGATTTTAGGGTGATGGACCCATCTGGATCCTGATTATGGAAGTTACCATAATTGATATAATGTCTGACATTCACAGAAGCACGAGCTTCCGCCCTACGCTTGTCGCACCCTAGCCTAATTAAGAACAAGTAACAATGAAGCCCCACACCCTGTTGGCTGGGTCCTTTCTCTTGTTCCTTTATGAAAATATGAACGTCCCTGTGTGGTTTCCTTCTGCCCAGTGCCCTCCTGCAGTTCATCCGTTCACCCACTCGGCCCTCTTCAGTGGAACTTCCTGTGGGAGCTCACAGGTAGATGAGGAGGCAGTGGCTTCTGCTTTCAAGGGATTTAGAGCAGATGTGGGATCAGGAGCACAGTGCCGCAACCATCTCAGTGTTGTGTGGAGCTTCAAGGCATGAGAGCCTCTGGTGTCTTCATTTTATCACGTCACCCACACAGCACTCCAGGTGTGGTTGTTCTGTGAAGGCTACACGTCACCTCTGTTTCCACACTGTATCAGCTCACCTAAAGTACCAGAGATATACAGCCAGGCCAGGCAAGAACTCAAGTGCTGACTCCCATTGCTAGTAAACCACACCCTCCATGTAATGCTGATGAAAGGTACGTTTGTATTAAAATCAAATAATTACAGGATGGACAGTGTCTTGGGTCCCCTTTAAAGGGCTAATTAGTCCTAACCAATTTCCCTGCTTCAGTGAATCAGAATCAAGTATATAGGTGTGGTACATTTTTAATGGAGTGCTGTACTCACATGCTCCATGTATACTAAAGCTGGTTCATGATGTTGATGGATATTGATGAGCACAAAGCCCCTCACAGTTACCAACCCCCACCCAGCCTCCTCTACCTCTTCTCTGGCATATTTGGGGGCTGTAAGGGCTGCTTGAACAGAATGCTTTGGCCTAGGAACTCTTTCATTCAAAGCAGTTTCTGTTCATACCTACACATTATGACTCAAATAATTATAAATTCTAACATCTGTGTCTCTGCACCCTGTGCAGTCATGAGCTAACTCAGTTTAATGCTTAAATCCTCTTCACATGGAGGGATTTTTTTTTCTTTTCTTCTTCTGAAAGAAAATGTGTTCCTGAAAGTATTGCCCATTGTCTTTCCTTGTTCCATTAAAGAAAAAAAAATGCAATCTCATGGCATATATTTGTGGGGGCTGGAGAACACAGTGGATAAATTTATATTTGGCCATAGTCAGCATAGAAAGTCATAATTGAAACAGGGCCTGAGGGGACATTAAAACACAACTGAGGGATGTTGCACATGTTCATGGCGACTTTGGTGTCATTAGCTCACACCAGCCACTTTAAATGGATAATTTATGCTGCCAGATGGTCCTTTTTGGGGATTTTCCATCAAGCCCAATCCCCCTTTTGGCACAGAGAACACCTTTATGTTGTTCCCACACTTATCCGGGCCTACATAGCTTGTCCCCAGGGGTACAGTTAATTAAGTGGGAGGCTTTTAGTGGTTCACTCATGTAAATTGCCTTCAGAAATATGTTGGGAATTATGTATATCCCAAATGCATGGACAGCCTGCTCTTGGGATAATTCTCTCAAGCAAGTAAGAAGGGCACTGGGTTTATGCTTCTGATGTGACACAGAAAGTACGGATGTACTCATGCCCCTCTCAGAGAGCCTGGCATCTGGTGGTCTGCCCCCACTGGGTTTCTGGGACTGCCTAACTACTGAGGCCTGTAAATGGCCAGAAAGGGAGTCAGGCGAGACATCCTTGAACAACAGGAAGATGTTGGGAAGTGAAACGATTCAGACATCCAATAAATTACATGCACATTTTTCAAACATATTTCATAGTGTCCCATTCTTCATTAGTTTGTCTCTGCACTTTTGGTGCACGGCTCTGCCTATCTGTGTAGCAGTGCACAAGAAACAATGCTCATTTAAAATCCTAGGCAGTCTTGGGCTGGCTCCCGCTTCTCCTGGTTTGTTCCCTCCACTTGGTTCCATTTCCCAGCTGTCTCAAAACTTGGTTGGGTTAGATCTATATCTAGTCATGCACTGGGACATGAGCCCTGTGAAACTCTATCCATCAAAAATCACATACTATCAATGACTATCCAGCCACACACATGAAAAGTTGCCAATGAGCCAAGGATGCAAATGATCAGGAAGGGAAGCTGCAGGCAGTGCCTCACTGGCTGAGGCAAAGTTCTGGTTGCACCTGAGTGCCTACTGTGCACCAAGGTTGTTTTTCAATTGATTTTTTTTTTTTTTTGAGAACAGCACACTGATGGTGTGTCTGTGGCCAGGATCTGTCTTTCAAACTAAAGTTGACTCCAAAAATCTGAGTTTGTTTTTGTATTTAACCATTTTAGCGTGACAACTTATGCTAATGTTTCAAGGTTTTATGTTCTAGACTCATATTTAAGTTAAAAAGTCATAATAAAGATAGTGAATAACTTAATAGAAAGACCTGAAAATTCCCCATTTTCCTTATCTCCACCTCTTATCATATAACCTAGGTCAGGGAAAAAAAGATATGGTCTACTAAATACACAGAGAATATATAAGCAGAGTGTTAACTCTTAACAGTGAAATATTTGCCATGTCATCCATAAAATCAAATAATCCTTAGCATTTAAGACTTGTTTAAATGCTATGTCAGAGAGGCCCATGGTGACCTAAATAGCCACTGGCCTTGTATCCTGCATCTCCTCCCTCATAGACCCTCTTGCCTTGTCCAGGCTCCATCTATCTTCCTCCCCTATAATATGCATACTGTGAGACTGTTACTTAGCCCATCTTTTACATGGCTGTATCCTTAAAACCCTCTAAAACCCTCAACAATGTGTAGAACATAATAGGTGTTCAATAAATATTGACTGAATGAGTGAACGAAGCAGAAAGGTAGATGCTTTCTTATATACACAGAAGCAACATTTGCTGCCAACAATCTTCTAAAAATTGGTATTTCCTATATTTTTAACCTGCATGCTTCCAGTTAAATCTAATTAATAGCAAATAGTGGGAAGGATAATGGCTGTGGCTCAGCCAAGCATCTCATTGATCAGTGGTAGGGCACTGAACTGCATCCCAACCACCCTTCTCCTTAACGAATATGATACATGATATATGATGATAATGATACATTTAATGATATGGATATCTCTAATTAACCAAACACAAGGAGTTTGCATGTTCCTATGACAAAGAAATGGTAACTGTTTGAAGTGAATAGATGTTTGAGATGAATAACTGCCTGACATAGTCATTAGACAGTATATCCATGCATCGAAACACCACATCCTACCTCCATAAATATGCATAGTTATTCATCAATAAGATATAAGTCTATATTGCTTAAAAGAAAATTACAAAAGATAATTCATGATGTATGATGCATGTATCAAGAATCTCAATGATGATCTCTTTTTATAGGGTGTTTTATATAGTTTAGATGACCAGTTTTTATAGTGTTTTATATACTTTAGATGATCTCTTTCTGCTTCACTAGTATTGGAAATTTCCACTCTTCATCTTCACTTTTCTCTTGACAATCATATGTAAGCACCAAGCTACTGTCACCTGAGAACTGGCAACTGGCCCCCTAGGAAGTGTCTCAGCAGTGCATCTGAGACCACCCAGATCTCAGATGCTGACATCAACATCTTTAGCACAGCTGTGGGAGTCACTGGACTTTAAATGTTATATTCTCAAGCCTTTCTCCCTCTGTTTAGTAGCAATGTCTTTTAAAAAAAACTATCCCAAATGGATAGAAACGCACCCATTTTCACATGGATCAGAGAAGACCACATACTGGGCAACTCCTAACCCTCAGTACAGCAAAGAAAAGCACCCACTTCTTTCTCCTCCTCCCCTGTTCCCGCACTCCTTCCTTTCCCCCATTTAAATGCTTCTACTCATCTTAGCACTATAAGTGAAATCAAGTCTTGGGCTTTTATCGAGTCATCTGTGTGCAGTACTCTGAGGTAGATACAGAAACAACAGTACTGAGGACCTGCCTCTAAGGCCAAACTTCAGAAGGCTCTCAGCAGTGGTTAGCTACTCTACCTAAGATATCGCAGTCCCATCTCTGTCTCTCAAGTCAGGGCTATCAGCTGAGCTGATGGAAGCCAAAGTCCTTTGTAAAATTAATCTTCTCTAATCGTGTGAACTATTGTCACCAGGATCATTGAGGGGACAGACCTCACCCAGCTGACTGTAGTTAAGAGAGCTGTAAATCTTGGTGGAGAATTAAGATCAGTTTCTTTAAAAAGTAGCCAGTAAACTGGGTTTAGGTTGGAATCCAGCTGAGAAACATTCCCTAACTTTAAAGAGTCTAGCCTTCCATCCATTAGCACAAATAAATTAAGAATGCCTTCATCCATATTTCTTCTCAGTATTGACAGTTCTATGGCTGTCCTGTGAACCTCCCCTAGGTTCTCTGGGTCCCAAAACTAGAGAACTCTGCACACTGTCTGCTTGCACAGCCTCAAGATTTGAGGCTGCCCTGTACTGCCTGTGTCACTCAACATCAGCAGATCAGAAGGAAATCTAATAAGAAACTATAACTCTTGTCTATAGAACCTAGTGCTATGTTTAAGTGTAGGATGAAAAAGCTACTTAAAACTGTGTGTAGTGGCATATGTGATTCCTCCACTTGAGAGGGAGAAGAAGAAGGATCAGGATCATCCTTGGCTACATAGTGAATTCAAGGCCAGCATGTGCTAGATGAAACTCTATCAAAAAACACACAAATAATCTAACATGAACTGTTTGAACGTTCTCCTATAGCAAACCATTCTAAATTCTAATGCACTAAATTGTGTGTGTATTTTGTGTATGTAATGTGTGTGTCTGTGTGTATGTATATACATATATATATATAATAACTATAATTACATTGAGATGACAGAACTATTAATAAGCAATTGTGCCATGTGCCAGTCAAAATGATGTAAACTCCAAACAGTTAAGGGCAAAGACTTGGAGTCAAAATTGAATAAGTAATACATTTAATTGCAATTATTTTTAAAATGCTATCATAGATAAACTTCTTTCAGGGATAAACTTATTTCCAAGTTAAGCTAATTTTATTTTTAAAGGTCTAAAAGTATGTCCTCTTTTCTTACAAAAAGTTATTAAGTAGATAAATACATTTTTAAGTGTTTTAAAAGCGTCTATGGTGGACTATTTTGACAAACAGTTAACCGGTGATCCCAGATTTGCAGAACTAGAGCTCTAGGTCTTGATAGCTATAAGCACAATTGAATTCTGAAAGTAGCATTGACTCATCACAGCTCTGTAAATTGTGTATTGGAAGCTAGGGATGTATGCTGCACATCAGTAATTTTAACATCTGGCAAGCTGAGGCAGAATGCTTAAAAGTGCTAGGCCAGCCTGGGCTACCTATTGAAGCTATGTCAAAATTAAAGCAAAAATCACGTGTTGCAATTGCTGAGTTTCCTGCCAATCCTGATTTGACAGCCAGTAGCCACTCTTTGGTTTCCAGAGTAGAAGAAGTTTACCAATACATACTTGTAGCTGAGGCATATAAGAGGCCCATTATAGGGGCTGGTAGAAAGGCTTCAGCCTGGTGACAATAGTCCATTGATCACAGGCACTCTGCGGCACTAGCATAAATTAGGGGAAATGATTAAATTTCCCACAATCCCCTGCAGTAATGGGAATAGTCACCGTTACAGAACACTGCCGTGGGATCAATGTCTTGGCTTTTCTTCTACATTTATGGAGCAGTAGGAAAGCATCATTTGTGACAGCGTTCTCCCACCATTATCTCCTTAGTATTGGCACCTGCTCATTAGAGAATGATGTGCCAGAGAGAACCAGTAGAGTAACAAGTATCTGTTCTTAATGACCCTTATCAGAGAAATTTCACCTAAATAAAGGGTTACAACAGAAAAGCTCCATTACAAAGTGAATACTCTCATCACCCTTCGAGAGTGACCCTACCTTTTCATCAGGGCTCGTTTCCTAATGTCAGAAAATGCTCTAAGCCAACCCTTTCTGTTAAACTCTAAAAGCCTATATTATTACAAGAAAGATGTCTTTGCACAGACACATACATGCTGTATTGTGTGCCACATACAGATATGGCAAGGCATGGCCAACAAAATTACTGGTTTTTTGGTTGTTTTTTTTTTCCTCCCTTGTTACACTACATGGTGAGATGACAGACATTCAATCAATATTTGTTGAATAAATAGATATGAAGCTGGCAACCACGTGTGTCTTATCATGTCCTTTGAATCTGATAAAACACTTTGACATCAGAGTGCTGAGCGCCTCTGATAGAGGAAAGAGAACCTTCTTTCGAAGGTTCGTCAACTTTGGAGAACCCAGGTGCACAATTTTGTAACTACAGAAACTCCCGAGAAAATTAATGCTGCGTTTCAGCTGATCTTGTGTAAATAATAGATTACCCAAACACCAAATCCTTTCATTTCATGTCTAAAAGTGGGGTCATGTAAATATTCTAGGATGGAATAAAGGCAGAGCTGGTGCTGACTGGTGAGGCTCAGTGTGAACTCTTCTCTCTCTTTCCCTGTCACCATGCCCAGGAGGTAGTAGTGGCTCAGTGTGGCCCAGACTTACCCTAGGGAAAGGGGAAGCATTAAAGGAAACTCCATTCCGACCACAGCAGCCTTTGAAGGCTTGTCAGAGAGGAGAATGATAAGAGAAAGACAGAATACTTTGTTAAAACAAAACAAAACAAAACAAAATGGGGAAGTAGAAATTAAGAATTAAAAACCTTAAAATTCTCATCTCCTGCCATGATCAAACCTGCAATCTTTGTAAACTGCTCTGGATTTTCATTTCCTGGGAGAACGTCAAACAATGATGGGAAGAAAACAAAAGCTACCGTTGATTGACTTTTCACCACGTGCAAAGTACTATGTCTGTCGTTATCTGTGGGATGCCTTCAGTATGCATGAAGTATACCTAATAAGCCATAGAACTTTGGTAAAATAGTGTGTATGTCTTTTGGTGAATACTTGAAAAACTTTATTTATTTATTTATTTATTTATTTATTTATTTATTTTATTAGATATTTTCTTTATTTGCATGTCATATGATATCTCCTTCCCCAGTTTCCCCTCCAAAAAAAAAAAAAAAGAAAGAAAAGAAAAACAAAAACAAAAACAAGAGGTATGATACTATGAAATTTGATGGCAAATACACTATACATATCTGAAAGTATGATGTGCAAAGCTCTGTGCAAAGTAGAAGGTGAAATAGAAAACTAAAAAGGCAGACACTGGTCTCTAAGAGACCAAACTCACTAGGGTCAAAAGGCATGAATAGTTAAGTCAGTCAGAAGACTGCTAGGGTATGAAGGGCAGGCAGCATCACAGTTGTGGGGTTTACTGATTGGCCTGGGCCACAGTCTTCCACTGCACTTCTTAGGAAGCCCTCCCATGACTACTGGGGCAAGAGTAGAGCCTGGTGCCTGTGTCCTTCTATTCTCACAGGCAAGTATCACCTGGCCCACCCCTAAAAAGCATGCAGATGTCATGCACTCTAGGAATTCCACAGGAAGTATGTGAGCTGGGACCATCCTGAGCTAGCAAAAGACATCATCCCTCATACAGACCAAAATCTCTCTGTCTTAATGAACCACAGAGTTTTGACTTATGGATACATAAAGGATAGACATATAGAGAGGTACATGATAGATCAGAATTATTGCAGATATGATATTTTGCATTATCTGTTAGATATTCTTAAAATTTTCTTGAAGTAGTACAAGGTATTTAAATCTTTCATATAAAAACTAGACAACGTAGTTTAAATCTTTCATATAAAAAGAAAAATCTCTAAGCAGTGATCTTATCTTCTTGACTGTATGAACATAATGCAGGTATGAAACAGGCCATAATTTGATTAATAAAGAAGATATATTGGCTAATATTTTTGTCACTAGAATGCTGCTGGAATTTTAAATATGTAAGTGTTTTATAAGTAACAGTTGTAGCTAACGGTAATATATATTATTCTCAACTATATATACACATATATACATACATGCATACATGTGAGCTAAATATATATATATATATACATATACATACATATGTTTATTTCACATATGCCCATTTAATTTATTTTAAAAGAGATCAGATACCATATCACTTATGGTAGCATTTACAGGCTGATTTCTCTCTCATTTACCTCCTGTTTCTCTACCATACTAATGAATCTACTTAAATATTAAATGATTGACTTTAATGCTGTAGTTTGTGTAGAAATAAAGGCTACTGATGCTTTTTAATAAGGTAGTTCTTTAATACTCAAGAGCAAGAATCTTTTCTGTGAGGAATAGGAAGAGAGGAAGAAGGAAGTCTTTGGACCCATAGAGTCCTGTCTCTCTTTTCGGGGTGTCAGCTTCTGATGGGCCTGTGTGCTCGACCCCCATTTTCCTGTAGACAATTACAATAATTCATCCAACTCCATCCATCCACAAGCTTCAGTTACATCATAAACTCATCAATTAATCAAAGACATGGCACCCATTTGGAGATGATGGGTGAAGTGCGTCCTAGGAGATTACGGGAAGTGCTCACATGCACATAGTAAATCAGAGATGAGTCCTGATAGATTCCTGAACAGCACTCCAAGTACTCCAATGGAGAAGGTTCCCTCTAGCCCTGATCACAATATATGTCTCTCAAATGAGAGGGGGTAAATCAAGCACACAAGAGTCCCCTCATTTTACAGCATCTCTTAGAGTTGAAAAATTAACCTGAAATGGAAATGAATGTTGCATGGTAGAAGCAGTTCATTGCTGTGACTTCTCAGAACCACGGATTACTTAAGATCCTCCCCCTCCCCTTATCAACTAAAAGCCTGTCTGAAGCTTTTGGATTTTTAAATCTAGGGCTATTATGATTCTTGGTTCTCTGATTTCTTTGGTGTGACAACTTGCTCATGGTCCACTGTGCATCACTGTGGAGAGTGGGTGCCACCAACCACTGATGATGTTCAAGACTCACTCAAACCATGCTCCTGAGCACTCATGTTTGGATGTGGGCCTTGTGTCTTCCTGTGCTTTTATTTTGAATAATTCCAGTTTCTTGGCATCTCTCACTGTACATGTGGTGAAGGATGGATTAAAGTTCCCACTGGCATAGGTAGAAATGCATTGAACACATTAGAACTTGTAAGACCATCAGCTCCTTATCTGAACATCCTCTGTGGTACCCAGTGCTTTTTCCCCGTTAGCAAGCCTAACCGAGGAGTTGCTCAGCTATCACCAGCTTCCAGAACTAATGACTTCTGAATACCAGAGCTACTTGGACTTGATGCTTGTCAGAACATGTCGTCTGCTCTCTAGCCGTGC
Organism: Montemys delectorum; assembly: GCA_019843815.1. Classification (NCBI taxonomy): domain Eukaryota; kingdom Metazoa; phylum Chordata; class Mammalia; order Rodentia; family Muridae; genus Montemys; species Montemys delectorum. The sequence continues at coordinate 37,739 of JADRCD010206393.1, forward strand.
CATGAACAGTGTGAAGAGCGTTGGTGAATATGCCTTGCTTGACCTCCAGCACACCTGGGGCTCTTACATAAGCCACACTGTGTGTTCTAATGTCCAGTTGGGTGCCACAATATGTGTAGGATTTAAAGAAGTAAAAAAAGTTGAGTGTATTTCAGGTTCCGTTATTATTTGATATTTGTCATTTTGTGGTGGTGACACCTGCTTCTACTTTGAAAAGTTCTTTAGATCAGTGGATATTTGTTGTTGTTTTTTTCTTCAGAAATTTTATCCTCAAAAGACTTAGATAGTAATTTTTCTCCTTTGGTATGCTTGCATTTGTGACTTTTTCTGTCAGCACTGAAGGCTTCAGATGCCTTTAGTTAATAAGGGAAAAACTTTCATAACACAGATTCATTAAATTTAATTTACATCCATTTTTGTCCTGGCCACACATTAGGAGAGTTTGCAGATAAATGGTTTGTTACAGGCCACTACCGTTTGAGTTACACAATGGTTGTCTTGAGTTAACTAACACCAGAGCCGGAGATAAAATTGAACAGAGCAGGAACTACTTAAACCCAACACTCTTATTTAGCTGTTTTTCACCATCAAGGGCAAGTTAGAAGCCATTGTCATGTGATTCTGAATGAAAGGAATGATGGAGGAGGCTGGCTGTCTTCTTTGACACATGTAGTAGTCACTCTGTTGGGAGATAGCAACTTGTAGTGCCCAGTGTCATTTGCTTTGTTGTTTTTTTAGCCTGTATGAAGACCTTTTCCTCACAAGTGCTGGATAAAGTTCATCCCATGAGTAGAAAAAGCTGTGAACGATGCTACACAGCTAGCAACCCATTCTGATTGGCCTGTGGGGAGCTGTCTGCTTAAAATTGGATCCTTGTGTTGAGTTTCCAAAAAAGGTGTGAATGTGAAAAACAAGTGTTAAATCATGACTCCAGAGAAAATGTCGGCCATGAGCAGTTTTTAGTTTAAGCAAAAACCAAACTTTAAAATTTGGATAAATAAGATGAGTTGGGGGAGAGAGGGTGAGTCCCTAGCTCCCAAATCAAAGCGTCATGGAGAAGCAAGTTTCACTGAACTTGAATGCGACACTCAACAGAGACATTGATTGAATGGAACTGACTCATTTTCTTAATTGATATGCAAAGCTCTGCCAAGCATTTACCCTTAGTGTCAGATAAGTAATTTTTAATAAAATATTTCCAAGACATGAAGACAGTTAAGAAAACAGCACGGTTTTTAATAACTGCACTCGTAAGTAAACGGATCTATCATTATGTTGTCACAAAGAATGACAGAGAGCAGAAACATGCTGCTGATCCCTCACAGATAAGTGTGTAATGTAATTAGACAGACACCCTTCCTCTGTCGAATGCAGCATTAATCATTAGAAATGCAACTCACTCTGTTTGATATGTCACTGTTGTTAGGAAGGAAAAGCAAGCCCTCGAGATGCCGTGCTGCAGTGACTCATGTAGTTGTCTGATTGATATCAGAATTCCTTTTGATTTTGGAACGTCTGAACACTGCTAATAATTCTGTGGCATTTCTCCATGCATGAAGGTGCATTTGAGATACGGTGCTTTGTTTTGTTTGCAAAATAACAGTGTCACAAGTATCCTTGAACTCAAAATATTTCTAAGCTTTGAAATGGTCTTTGAACTCATCTGAAATGGTGACCCAACGTATAATCAGATTTTCTTAAAAGGGGTGGGTGAGAAGTTGTCAGCATTCAATAATAGCCTAAGAGAGAAACTTTCTGTGAAAAACTCTGTGTCCAAATGATGAAATGCATTGCCTCTTTCCAACATTCATAAGCACTGACGTTAAAAAAAAAATCCATTTTCTTTTACCGTATAGCTCCATCTTGAACTGTGAATTGCTGAATAGTTATAAAGGGATATCAGCACAATTTACTGCACAAGTCTATCTCCTGACTCTCTCAGAGACTCAAAGGCCTTTCAGGGTACAGGCGAGGGTTGTTGAAGGATGGCAGGCAGATTTCACTAAGTAACAGGTGGAGGTCAATGTAGTTTATTTGTGGGGATGAGCAAGAACAGAGACGAAGCATCAAATGCTTCACCATAATAAGGTTTAGCAAGAAAAACGCTGACTGTACCAAGCTGAGATTCTCGCTGACAGAACCTTTTCTCGTGTTTATTACTTGATTTCACAGTTCAAGCAATTTGAAGAGGCCTAAAATTATATTCTCTTTCCCTTATGAAATGTTTCAATCAGCTTCAAATTTTTCACTTCAAATAAAGTGATAGGTGCTTTCCATGTGTCCAAGAGATGTTAAGGTAAATAAAGCCCTTTTGCTGCCATTACTCCATGCATCCTTCAGATTAAATTTTACCAAAGGAACCCTCAAATCCCAAGTATTTGATCATGGTTTAAGTGGCAGGTAGGGGCATGTTTTAATAAACACTTAAGTTCACATCACTGGGGCTAGTGTTATTTGCCCAGAAAAAGCATCAGTAAGGATTTTGATGAAGCATGAGTATTGTGTTGCCTGTGGCTTCATGGAGGTGAGAAGAAAAGCCTTTGGGTTTCCCACCCTTTCAGACTGTGCACCGGCTTTGCTTTTAGAGAATGCACATGACCTTCCCGTATTATAACACAATAATAATACATAGAAGCAAAGTTGCCACTGCTGTCCAAGAGAATGAGAAGGCGGGAAGTTAGTTGCCACTGCACACACAAGAGCTGCCCCATAGAACATTCACCTCAATGACAGCACATGCATCTCCTCTGAGAGGTGCTGTGACCATCAGTCACACATGACTCCGGACACCCAAACTGTAGTGGTGCTGAGTGATGTACTCTATAAATTAATGCATGTGCACTGGAGTAGCTTCATGTGGCTGGCAGCTACCACATTGGACAAGGCAGATGCAAACCAAACACATGCGTGATTATTGACTTTTGCAGCTGTGTATATCTAAAGCAGGATGAGTATAATGTTTCACCATATTACACTGATTGTTTGGTTTTTGGAAAAAAAAAACATTTTTCTCATATATTTTTTTCTTTACTCACAGCCCTGTGAATGTGAGTTATTGCTGTGTTGAGCCAATGCTGGTCCATCCCATAACATGTGGTGGGAAGAAAGGTTGGGGGCAGTGGTATAGGTAGAGAATATACTATCTCCTGGACACATAAGAAGCATTGCTGGACTGTGTTTTTGTGGGTGTGTGGAGTTTCTGTTGTTTTATTGTTTTGTTTTGTTTGATTTGTTGTTGTTGCTTTAAGAAAGAGGAAGTGACTTTAAGCTGCCCGAGGAACCAGGTTTTCTGGTGACATTTTCCTTGTATCTAGGTTGCTTTTCCATAGCTGTACGTAGCTCTTCCTACTCATGTGAGAAGATTTGGAGTACATCAGAGAGATTCAATAGCTCTGTATAATGATTTCCCCCATATTCCTTTTTCAAACAACAACAACAACAAAGCCCTGGAGAAATCACTGTGTCCCCAAGCCCTTTAAACAACCTGGATGTGCTTATGATGTGGTAACTCTTCCAGAGCGTTCCTTGTCGTTCCCTTTAAATGGTTGCATACAGGATAGGGAGGATAGGTTTAGAGGTGTCTTAAGTTTCTGTGTATTCTCTGCTACTAGAGCAGAACTTCCTGAAGTGGTCATCCATCTACACACTTAATACCTTCATTTAGCATCATGGATGTTAAAGCTGGTAAAACCATGTAGAATAGTTGCAGTAGTTCTAGAAAGGCCTGTTCTTGCCAGGGCAGGACATAGAATGTCTCATAATCCTGCAGTTGGGGAGATAAGTCCACGATTTCATCCTCGGCTTGAGATATGTCAGTGAAAATGATACGGGAATAACTTTCTGATATTCCACACTTCCACCTGAAGGGTGTAATCTAAGTGCCTGCCTGTAAGAGACCAATCATAAGAGTGGTTAACAACATTTACAAGAAGAAAAGTTCTTCATTGTCCCTCATAAACTGGACTTAATTCAGCTCCTGACAAGGAGATATCACTCAGAGAACTAAAGAGTACCTTTCTTTCAGTACATACTCTTATTCTGAGGCAGGGGCATACACCTCTAATCTCAGCACTCACAGGACTGAGGTAGGAGGATCAGAAATTTTAGGCCAGCCTAGCTTCATAGAAAGGAAAGGGAGGGAGGGGGTCTTGGATGGAGAGGGAAAGGATATGCACAATTCTTAGAAGAGTGTTGTATGGAAAGGAGAAAGAACTTTGGCTGCATGAGTTCAAATCCAGGCTTCTGTACTTACTTAGCTGTGGCCCTTCACCTTCTGAGTCTTTACCCCTGTCTTAGTCAGCGTTCTCTAGAGTCACAGAACTTATGGTAGTTTCTATGTAGTAAAGAAATTTATTGATGACTTACAGTTTGTAGTCTAACTCTCAACAATCAACTCCCAAAAACGGTCGGCAGCAGCTGTGAATGGAAGTCCAAGGATCTAGCAGTTGCTCAGTCCCACAAGGCAAGCAGGAGAAGCAGAGAGCGCCTTCCTTCTTCCAATATCCTTATATGGGTCTCCAGCAAAAAGTGTGGCCCAGGTTAAAGGTGTGTGCCACCACATCTTTAACCCCAGATGACCTTGCTTGAACTCGTAGATCTTCCAGTCTTAATCTTCTAGGATTCATAGCCACTATGCCACCACACCTTTAATCCCAGATGATCTTGAACTCATAGAGCTTTCTATGTTAATCCTCTGGGATTTATAGCCACTATTGCTCAAGGTCTCCATGCCAAGATTCAGGTCAGAAACTTGAATCTCTCAGCCTCCAGATTAGGGCCACAGGTGAGCCTTCTAATTCTGGATTGTAGTTCATTTCAGATATAGTCAAGTTGACAACCAGGAATAGCCCCTACAAGCCCCATAGGCATCCTCTCTCTGAGCCAACCTTGTACCTACTGGACTATTCCCAAGCATGCCTGACTTCCTCCCACCTACAGAAAGTCTTCCAAGCCACCTTCTGGCCCTTACATGGGGCAGACCTAGCCTCTTGTTTTGCTTATTGTAGGTTCAGTTACCCATAATCCTCTGTATCCAGGATGTTAATATTCATCTTGATTTTCAAGAAGCAGAAATCATAGCTGCTTAACTTAAATTGCTTTTAGTCTGCATATAACTTTACCTTAGCAGATCTTTACTCTGTCTGACAAGGCTACAATCAAATTCTGTCCAACATGACTGTCCAACAAGTTGCCAAGACCTGAGTGTTAAAATGCCATCAGTAGGCATGATCTTGATTAAATTTCTTAACATCCCTTAATCTTTTTTTTTTTTAGATAATTTCTTTATTCACATGTAAATTTTCCCTTTCCCAGGTTCCCCTCCAAAAAACAAACAAACAAACAAAAACAACAAGAAAAAACTTCTTTTGCCTCCCCCCCTCCCCATGCCTGCCACCCCACCCTCTCCCACTTATTGGCCCTGGCATTCCCCTACACTGGGGCACAAAACCTTCACAAGGCCGAGGTCCTTTCCTCCTATTGATGATCAAATTTGCAGTCCTCTACTATACACATGCTGCCAGAACATTCAGTCCCACCCTGTATAGTCCTTGATTGGTGGTTGGGTCCCTGGGAGCTCTGAGGGTACTAGTTAGTAATTGTTGTTCATCCTAAGGGGCTGCAAACCCTTCAGCGCCATAGAACCTTTCTCTAACTCCTTCATTGGGGACAGTGTACTCAGTTCAATGAATGGCTGTGAGCCTCTACATCTGTATTAGTCAGGTATTGTCAGAGCCTCTCAGGAGATAGCTATATGCTTGTCCTTCCTTCAGTCTCTGCTCCATAGTTAATCTCTGCCGCTCTTTCTGTGTGTGTTTGGTTCCCCTTTTTAAGAAGGAATGAAATGTCTACATTTTGGTCTTCCTTCTTCTTAAGTTTCTTGTGGTTTGTGGGTCATTCTTCCTATATTCCAAACTTCTGGGCTAATAACCACTTATCAGAGAATGCATACCATGTGTGATCTTTTGTGATTGGGTTACCTCACTCAGGAACATCCCTTAATCTCTAACACCTGCAGTGTTAGATTGGAGGTAGGCAAGGATCATAACCATATATCTGAAATTAAAATATAAGGAAATAAGGTATTTGTAAGTATACAGCAGAAGTAGGTATTGTCCAATTTATATCTTCATTGTTGATTTTATCTGTTGATTTTTGGAAATGATTAATATACAGGAATTTGATCTCACCAGGTATCTGCTGAGTCAGGAAGTGAAGGCATCTGGAAACCTTTAGGCTTGGAGTAATCCTGACCTGGAGTGAGGAACATCATACAGATGGTCACTGGGGATTAGAAGCTGATAATAAAGGAAAGAAAAGCCAGGATATGTCAAATACCATATAGACCAGTGGTTCTCAAGCTGTGGGTTGTGACCCTGTTGGGGTTGACAACCTTTTCCCTAGACTCTCCAAAGACTGTCAGAAAACACAGATATTTACATTGCAATGCATTAACAGTAGCAACATTACAATTATGAAGTAGCAATGAAGACAATTTTATGGTTGAGGGGGTCACCACAACACGAGGAACTGTGGTAAAAGGTCAGAGCATTAGGACGATTAAGAACCACTCATACAGACCAGCCTCACAGCGTTTGGGGGTGTTCTCACCTGCTTCATACTGAGCTTAAAGCTAAAGGGCATAGTGGCTTGTTCTTTTATTTTCTCTAATTCTGTGGCTATAAAAGACAGTCCCTGAAACTCATCTTCCTGTGTCAGTGATGGCACTTTGAAGAAAGGAATTTGAATTTCATGCCCCAAACTCCAGCAACAGGCATATGAGACAAGGTTTCCTATAGCAATACCTGGGCAACTGTCAAAGAGAAATGACATCTGTACTAGCTCTTTGCAGTAAGCAGTGACACTCCCTTGCCTTAGTGTCCTTTTAAATGTCTGACCAGGGACAGCAGGGATGTCTCATTGGCTAAGAGCACTTGCTGCCCTTGAAGAGGACCTAGGTTCAATTCCCAACACCATACAGTGGTTCACAACTATCTAGAAATCCAGTTCCAGGGATTCCAAAGTCCTCTCTGACTTCCACCGCACCAGGCACACATGTAGTACACATACATACACTCAGGCAAAACATTCATACACATAAAATTAATTAATTAATTAATTAAATGGAAAATTTAGGTTTATGGTTTGCCCTCTCTCACCCCCATTGCTCCTATAATTTCTGAAAGTGGCCCTTAGAGGCTTCTGAAAGTACTGAACACTTTCTAGTGCCTGTAGCAATTCCTTCCCAGCTTCTACTGTAGAGTTCTTGATCAAAGTCTTTGGTAAAGCCCATAATCTGGAGATAGAATAGTTAAAATTATGATTCTCCTATTTTCTTTTTTCATTACTTAAAGTAAATCTTAATTTCTCTAAGAGAACCTGAGAATTAATGGATTAAATATCACCTAATCTTGTTTGTTAACAATTTACAGACATGTTTAATCTTTTTTTTAAGAAAAAAAAGCACTAATTATACCTCTCTTCCTCCTACCCCAAGAAAATTATAGCCTAGCCCCTTTTGTATGAGGTGGTATAGTTTTCTATGAATTAAGTGTATCCTGCAGGAAAACCTTACAATTTAGGATTAGTTGGGTAGAATTAATGGAGACTTCTTGAAATCTAGCAAGTGTTTATAGCAGGTGTTGCTATATATAAATTGAAAATCCTGTTGGTTCTTATTGCAGGTGATAGGTTGCCACATACTTAGCAACTGAAAACAACATACATTTTGTATGTCCCATGTCCGTGGTCAGCAGTCTCAGTAGCAGGTGCTCAGGTCTCTCCCGAGGATGACAGCATGGTCTTGCTCCATCTGTAGCCCTCTCACGAGCTTAGAGTCCTCCTTCAAGTCTTCATGTTCACTGGCACAATTCAGCGTTCTGGCTTTAGGACCAGGTTTTGGCTTTCCTAAAGTCTCATTACTCTAGATAGTACACTAGAATTAAAGATTTGGTTCATTCATAGAAACCCCTGGCAGTTATTATTTGTACAGTAATTATATAACCCTGATAATTGGTAAAAGAAGCTTAATAAGGAGTTAATTTCAAAGTAATGTGCAAAAGCCAAACTATTTCAAAAGCAAAAGTCGAGGTGGGTGTTCTGTAGCTTTTAACATAGAGTATTTTACTTGCATTTTGAAATTTCATCTGGTCAATTAAGTATACAAAACAAATTAACCAAAACATACATTATGCATGTAGAAAAATATTAAAGTATATAACAAGGAAATGGGCTCAATATAAGTCTTTAAAAATTGAAAACACAAAGTAATTTTGAGCTTCATGACAGCCTTCGGGTTCATATTACTTGACTGTGATAAATTTAGATTAGACATAGTCTGGCATGCTGTTCTTACATGCTGACCGTGCTTCTTGCCTCTTTAACTCTTTCAAGGAGGGTTTAAAGTGTGTGTGTGTGTGTGTGTGTGTGTGTGTGTGTGTGTGTTCACACTACAATGTGTATGTAGAGATTAGACCTCCCACCTTGTTTTTAGGCAGGGTCTCTCAATGTTTGTGCTGCTGTACTGTGTGATCCAGGCTAGCCAGCCTGCCACAGGAGTTGCATAGACATGCATTTGCTTGCATAGGACTAAGCATGTGTAGCTTCACCCTATCATAGGAGTACAGGGACTAAGCATGTGTGGCTTCATCCTGTCATAGGACTGCAGGAACTAAGCATATATGGCTTTACCTTGTCATAGGAATGCAGGACTAAGTATGCTTGGCTTCACCCTGTCATAAGATTGTGGAGACTAAACATGCTTGGCCTTACCCAGTGATAGGAGTGTGGGGACTAAGCATGCTTGGCTTTACTTAGCTTTATGTAGGTTTGGGGGTTTTGGATGTAGATCCTCATGCTTCAGTGGCAGTACTTTGACCACTGGCCTTTCCCAAAGCCCATATTTTTGCTATTTTTTAAAAATCACTTAGCAACTTGATCATTCTCCACCTGTTATTGCCCAAGTTGTACTTAAAGTTCCATTTTTACACACCAAACATTGAGGAAAATGAACATTTTGAAAAAAAATCACAGCTTTCTTGAGTCAGTCATTCAATATAGTTAGTTCAATACCATGATTCCAACAATGATTCCATTGTACAAAAAACTGAAATAAAATCTTCAGTCTTCAAAGTTTTGAGATTTTCTACTTCTATTTTATTTCTGTCTTTCCTAACATGTAATTCCAGCATTTGACTGAAGTTAAAGTAGTAGAATAGTGGGTAGCTCAAAACTTCCTTTTACAAAAGAGAATAAATGATTTGGGAAATTTGTCAATACATAAATGTTTTATTATTTAATTTTTTATTTGAAGGCTTTTCTCCATGGTAGTTGAATCATAATACCTTGCTTAGGTCACTGGGAGCGATTGTTCACTTGCAACCTCAGTGTACCCTAGCTGTATGGTATGGTCTGTGGCCGTTTCAACAAATATAATTGATGTCACTAGGACTGACAAATTTGTTTTTAATTCCGATCAAATAGGGATTGACCTAGAATGGATCTGATTTAGAAGTATGAATAGCATGAAATCATACAGCCTCCCGTTGTGTACTTGCATCTGACTAGGAATGTACTAACTAGTTTGTTTTCTGCTTGAGATAAAAATCATGAGTTTTGCTATATCATAGCATCTTTGTGTGAAGTCACAGGTAAAAGTGCAGTCTGTACATGGAGTTTAAAGATCACACACACGAGAGAGAGAGAGAGAGAGGGAGAGGGGGAGAGAGAGGGGGGAGGGAGGGAGGGAGAGAGAGAGAGAGAGAGAGAGAGAGAGAGAGAGAGAGAGAGAGAGAGGGAATGAGAATTCTTTTGGGACCCTTTGGTACGTTTTAGAATCTTTGATCAACATTTAACTTGGAGAAGGCCTAAACAGACATACTTCATACCTAGATGCATTTGGATATCATTTTATATGATAATGTCAATTCCTAATTTAAGAAAACAACAGACATGTTTAGGTATAGCCTCTCTATAAAAATACTCACTATAGTTCATGGTACTAGCAATTACTCAGTGGCAGTTACATACTAATATCAATAGACCAATTACTTATTTTTCTAGTTTGCCCAAGTAATTCTCAGATCAGAGAGGAAAAAACATAGGTAGACATGTTTAAATGATTTTTTTTTCCTTTTTCTGATGCAGTGCAGACCAATCTTATGCTGGAAACTTGAGATCCCACATTTGTTCTATGATATGGAGATTTGATGTCATTTCCTTTATTAAATGTCCAAATTTCTGTTGTCTTACCTGGCACTCCCCCAAAATGAATAGATGTCTCCAATTGTGTCTGTGGGCACAGTTGCTGAGAGCACCACAAATCCAGTAATTACAAGGGACTGTTTCCCATTATTCCCCCAGTACTTTTCTTTCCAACACATTTCCTAAGTTTAAAATGCTGTGAAAACCCTAGACACTGAAGAAAAATGCTATTCTTTAAGACAAGCTTTTCTTATATTTTCTTAGCATAAAGGTGATATATGTTCATCACAGAAAGGGCAAGTAAGCAAAAGGAAGCAAGGAAAACCACAGAAATTTAACTCGCTGAGGGAGCCGTGGTTGCAGTACACACAGAACTTCCAGTTCTTTCTCTGCATAGAAAAAAAGACACAAATTATGTTGTACGTTCTGTGATTGATGTACTACAACATCCCATGTTGTAATTGGCTTTTCAGTCAACATTATATTATAAATATCCCCCATGTTGTTATTCTTTTACAGTATTCTTTTCATTGGTTAGACTATATTTACTGAACCAGTCCCAATTGCTTGTATTTTAAGGTTTTTTTTTTTACTTTTATCTTTTCTTTTCCTGTTCTATAAATAATTCACTGAAAGAACATCTGAGCTGCTATTATCAAGGGCATTTTTATGTTAAAAAAGCTAAATTATTTAAAGTGTAGAAAAATGCTTTGGTGCTGAAATAAGGTAACTGACAAGACAAAATGATTGCATGTGAGGATGCCTTTGTGTGCTTAGGCAGCCTCCTTTGCAAGGGTCCCAAAGGTCACAGACACGTGACACACTCACTGGAAAAGTCGAAGCCTGTGGAAGTCAGATTTCTGTTACTATAACAAGTACCAAAAAAAAAAAGAATGGAGCTTTTGAAAAGAAGAGTGTTATATTGGTCTTAGAGGATGTAGTTCATGATCAGGTAGACCTCCCAGACTCACTTGTGCTTGGTGGCAAGGCGGGGAGAATATAGTAAGTAAAAGTGCTTTTCTTTAGCCAGGAAGCAAGAGAGAGCAGGAGAAGAAGGGATCAGATCCCAGGATCTCACTCAGTAGTCTCCACCTTGATCTGCCTCTTAAAGCTCCTCCCTCCTTCCAGTAGAAGAACCTACTTTGGATATGAAGATTTTAAAATGCAGGTCTTTTGCAGAGGACACTGAAGACCTAAGACACAGAAACTCCCATATAGAGAAGATCAACCATCCCCAAATGGACTAGGATTTAAAACAATAAGTTAAAATAACTTACAGAACCGCCTAAAAGGGGGAACCATTCTGTCACTGATTTGTTCCTGTGACAAATTCAAAGCAATTTAATACAAATTTCCATTTACGGATGATTCCATTTTATTTCCTCCCCCCCCCCCCCCCCCCCCCCGCCTTCCTAAGTGTTGTCTTCTTTGGTCACACAAATTGTTGCTCTATAGATTAAAGTTACCTCAACAATCAACCCTTCTTGCCAGGCATGCCATCTCCAACCACACTGAAGAAGTCTGAGAAGTCTGGTTTCAGCAGCCCCTCCCCTTCGCAGACCTCCTCCCTGGGAACAGCATTCACACAGCATCACCGACCTGTCATTACAGGACCCAGAGGTGAGTTGCTCCCCCGGAGATCCATAGGGTCTACATCATAATCTTGAGATCAAAGTATCAAAGTGGGGAGGCAGTAAGGACTCCCCTAGAACTATTCTGAGGCGATAAGTGATCTAGTTCTTATATTTAAGGATAGTCTCAGAATTTTAGGAACCAAAGAGTTTTTTGGCATCGAATCTATTGCTCTAAAGTTAAAAGACACAAGCCTTTTTTGATTGAGGGACAGTAGGCCAAAATCAAATGTGCCCTCAGCTGTATGTGTACATGCCTTGTGTGTAGGTATTTGGTGAGTGGTTTTTCCATGTGGTCAGTTACCTAATTTTCAAGTGACAAATGTTTTTCGGCCTCCCATCCTTACTGATTCTCTACAGATACGTGGCGTTCTGTGTTGAGGTTGTTTGCATCAGGGTGCTGACGAGTCGTCTTCAGTCCCTCCTTTTGAAGTGGTAGATCGTTTGTCTGGTTTGCATTGCAATGTTTTCCTTATTTCAGCCTCATGTGCTTTTAAGTTTATTATTAAAATGTGTCCACAAGAAATAGGATTTGTATGTCACATTAAAGACAAGCCTTAAACCCCAAAAGGATGTCAGCAAATCACTTAACTTGATCCTATTGCAAGATGAAAATATTTATTCATTTATTTATAAAAGTCCCACAGTAAAAATATGACTAACTGTGACCATGTTTGCACTCCTCCGTCAGATTGTCCTTTAGGTCTGTTATCTACCAGCTGACATCAAAAAGCACTCTGAAAAGTTACAGTCTGATGTCTACATTGACATATACCTGGGAAAATTGATTTTTCTTGTCTTGGCTCACGTTAGGCACACTGAATCCATTTATGAATCTGAATCCATGTATGAATACTATAATAGTCCCAAGAAAGGAAATATTGTAGTTGAGAGGGATACACAAAGCACATATGAAAACCTTCACTTAAAAAAAAAAAGTGCTCTGCCATGGGAAGGAATTTCTATGTCAAGAAACTTGATTGCTTCATCCTTAGAGATGCTATGGTCATTAATATAATGTTCTCATCAGGATCCCTGATGGTTCCATGTGTGTACCTATGGTATAACTACAGACGCTTAGCATATATATATATATATATATATATATATATATATGCATATGTATGCATATATATACATATGTGCATATGCATATACATTGTATACACATATTATATGTTATATATAGAAATGAGAATTCCCATCTGAATAAGCCATTAAACTAGTTAGTATTACATCCTCTTATCATTAACATGTGTTGAGCATCTAAACTATAGCAGGAAATGAGAGGTATGAAACCATTTTAAGTCAGAATATTTATGGTACAAGGAAGATATGTATTTTATATATCATTTTTATGGTCAGTTTAACATATTCAAATGCTAAATGAATGTCAGAGGAAGAGGATGCAGAATTTCCTTCATTTGTTCATTAAAGATTTACTGAGTACATGTCTTTGTGTAGACACTAGGGCCAGTGTTTCCTGCCCTTGTAGAGCAGAACAGGAGAAAGGAAATGAGCATTAAGAAAAGCTGGTTTGTAGTAGGCTACTATCCCTTTGTATCAAATGAAAAGACTTGAAAGAATGGATAACACTGAAGTTGAATCTAACAGATTCATGGGCATGGCAATTATTCCAAACAAAGGAAAAACCCATAGTATAGCAGGGCAGTGGAGCTGGGGAAGGACAACACAGCATGGCAGCAGCCAGGCAGGCTGGGGAGGTGGCCTCTGCATTCCTGTGTGCCTTCTGGTTTTACAGTGTCCTTGCCAATGCAAGGGGGACATGCCATCGAAGAAGGAACCTTTCCTCTCAAACTCATATTCTTATGTGAAAATTACAGTAGAGCAGTATTTTTGGAAACTCTAAAGGGCATAAACAATATATGTGTATTATTCCTTATTCAAACAATACCAACAGTGCCTACTGTGTGTCTTGGCTTCAAGCTGTGTTTCTGTGATCACTAACCCCCTCCTACCCCATTAGTGTTCTGACACAGGCCTTGGAGTAGGGTAACAATACCCTTCAGTTGCATCTCTGCACTAAGAATCTCTATGCTAAGAGTTAAGACAGGCATACTAAGAATTTCTATGTTAAGAGTTAAGACAGGCAAACTAGGGCATTTGTTGGTTAAGATATTTTTAAGTTGAGATTCTGTCCCTTAAGGTGGATGGAGCAGTCACTGTGGGCTCTGTATTCCCTTCCATTCTCCTCTGAACCATTTGGAAAGTTTATGCCTACAACAATACCCATCTGTGACAAAGACTAGTATTGCAAGATGAGGCCAAGTTTGAAGGTGAAAGGCCTCATGAAGCAGGCAGTAGACTAACAGGGAGCAGCATGTGCATGTAAGGGCATCCTCAGCATGTGTATGTAAGGGCGTCTTTAGATACCCTCACATCCACCTGTGCTTCTGCAAAGTTACCGCTGCCAGACACAGTAAACTCCAGCCAATGTGTGTCCTTTGTCAGGTTGCAAGAGCACACGAGCATGGCTCCTGGTATATGCAATGCCTTCCTGCCAGAGTCCCATTGTATATTGATACCAGACTGCAAGATTTGTGCTGCCTTCCCTAAAACTCCCCATGACAAGTAGCAGTCAGTGAGTGTGAGACGTTTCAGTATCAGGCCAGAAACCTGATCTCAAACAAAGCTATAGTAAAGCAAGGTCATTTTGCCCAACAAAAAGATGGCTATATTTTCAACTGCAAGACTAAACTGTATTTGGGGATGTGGTGAGTCTCATTTACAAGGAAAACCTTTCTTTGTAAAGACTGCAAAGTAAAGGCAGAAGAATTGGTCCTTGATAGGGAGACATGGTATCATAATGGCTGTCTTGAGATATCTCCGCTACTTCAATATAATACCTAAGACTGAGTACCCTATATACAGCACAAATGTAATTCTTCACATTGCTGGAGGTTGGGAGTCCAAAGACAAGCTGATTGCCAACAGTGTCTGACAAAGGTTCACACATTTGCTTATAGATTCTGCCTTCTCACTGTGTAGAGGGGCTAAGCAACTCTCTATGGCTTCCATTATAAGGTATCTAGCCACTCCATCTGTGAGGGTTACACTTTCTTTATCTAATTGACTCCTAAAGGCCCCACCTTCTACTGAAGTTTCTCTTTGGATCATAGAAACCTTTTGCCTTTTAAAGAATGTCCCACCTCCAATACTATCCCATTGGAATTAAGACATCAACATATGCATTTTGTGGGGACAGGGGCCTTCCGTCTACAGAAGCAGTTAAGCACCAAAACTAGAGGGTCCAATGTGCCAGAGTTTGAATCTGTGCTACCATTTATGCCAACTGTGTGGTTCCGGTGCTTTGGTTTACTGTTCTGAAATTCTCCACCTAGAAAGAACTGTACTAACCAAGGAGAGTGCTGTCATATGTCTCTTGTCATTTGCACAGCATCTTGAAATAGACCGTGCAGACAGTAGGACAATGTTCTTTCATGCAGGCTTTGAAAAACAATCTCATAGTCACCCTGCCGCCTTCACCCTATATGCATCTTTCCCGGCCCCAAGCCCAGCTCACATACACACAGAACATCACTCATCCAGAACGCTCAAGACTATAAGTGTTTGGAATTAGGATTTGCAAACATCTGCACCTACGTCATGCAATATCTTGGGGATAGCATCAAGTTTCATTCGTGTTTTATACACACACACACACACACACACACACACACACACACACACACTATATGTAACCATTATAATGTATCAAATCACAATGTAGTTTATCCAGAGTAACTGGAAAGAAAACCTTTGTTCTTAGCTCTGTTGCTTCAAAAGCTGTGACTTTGTCTAGGGATCTAGATTCAGTTCTGAAACGTGTTTCACTCACAGCCTGTTTTTAACTGAGAAGTCTCCATCTATACACCTTGGGTGCATAGACATATAAAACGGTGTCTAAATCTAACAGTATCTGATAAGAAACCATAAAAATTACTTAAAGCAATTTTTACTTAATATATATTATGTAAATATAATAGATAAATTAATTAATTAACTAAAGACCAAAGCAAATTGGTCATAAATGAGATGATATGTTTATTAATTTTCCACATAGAATTAAATTTTGGTGGAGTATTTGACTCTACAGGGTATAAAACATCTTCATTATTTTTAGAGTGAATCAGTATTTTAATTTCTATCAGTGCAAAGAATGCCACCTCACACTCTCTTTTACACACACACACACACACACACACACACACACGTATATACACATATATGTATATATAATACACATATATTTAATGTCATTCCACAAATTGTTAGGAAATTTGTCCTAACTTAAAGCCAGAAGTCATTAAATTACTTCTTATATAGCTCAAGTCAGAAATTCAAACAGCAACCTTTAAAGCCAAATATTCCAATATAATTTAAATATGTATTACTATGATACCCACATGAGAAACAATGGTAGAAAAATATTCTTTGTCTCCCATAATCAAACCATGTTGCTTCTGAAAGCGCAGAAGACTTTGTATGTAAAAACATTTCAATTCGTGGCATTCAAGAGTCTCAGCTCTGAACTGAGGTGTCGCAGGTGGCATTCACAGGTGTGTGGCATGGATGCCGTGTGGAATGGAAAGCATGTGTGTACTCAGAGCCAAGGCTGCAGTACAGTCACGTGATTGACCCAGGTGAACGCTGCAGAAACACCTTGGGTTCACTGCCTATTTGATTTTTGACCTAACTTTTGGTTATGCAGATCTTTTAGTGCTGCCCAATTTTGCACTACCCCCACATTTAGCGATATGACGCCACATGCAGATACAACACACAGGTTAAGAAACTAAGCCCTCAAGTGTTTGTCTGACTCTTTTTATATTTATTTATTTATTTAGTGTGTGTGTGTGTGTGTGTGTGTGTGTGTTTGTGTTGTGTTCAAGTGTATAGCTATGGGCGTATATGCTAGAGGGTAACTTCCAGGGATCAGTTCTCTCCTTTCACAATATGGGATCCAGCATTAAGCCCAGGTTATCAGGCTGGACAGCAAGAGCCTTCACCAGCTGGTCCATTGTTCCAATCTTTGTCTGACTCCATTTAAGAATTATTTGCAATTCGATCATCAATAGGAGGAAAGGACCTCGGCCTTGTGAAGGTTTTGTGCCCCAGTGTAGGGGAATGCCAGGGCCAATAAGTGGGAGAGGGTGGGGTGGCAGGCATGGGGAGGGGGGAGGCAAAAGGGGTTTGTTCTTGTTGTTTTTGTTTGTTTGTTTGTTTGTTTTTTGGAGGGGAACCTGGGAAAGGGGAAATTTACATGTAAATAAAGAAAATATCTAATAAAAAAATCCCCTCCAAAAAAAGAATTATTTGCCGTAATTATCAGTGATATTTTAAAGCTTCTTAAAAATATGAGCGTTTGTCAGTAGTGGCGCACGCCTTTAATTCCAGCACTTGGGAGGCAGAGGCCGGCGGATTTCTGAGTTCGAGGCCAGCCTGGTCCAGGACAGCCAGGGTTATACAGAGAAACCCTGTCTCAAAATATATATATATATATATATATATATATATATATATATATATATATGAGCATTCTTGAAGCTTATCTTTCTGCCTAAAGCCTTGTGTTTTTGAAAGTAATGAGAAATGACACTTCAATACTTCACACTAAGGAAAGCAACTGTTCTTTAGAGATTCAATCACTGACTGGAAGGCCAAACGCAAAGCCCTGGACTCTAGGAATCATCTGGCCTAATGTGTCTCAGTATAACCTACCAATGTGTCTACAGGTATCAGAAAAATACCATTAAGTCATGACTTAAGACAGTTATAAGCCAGACTTAGTGATACAGGCCTATGATGCGGCAAAAGATGGAGGGAGGAGAATCTTCTAAGCTCATTAGACTATAGAATATGTTTAAGGCCACCCTGGGTAACTTAGTGAGATCATACTGTAAAATTTAAAAATCAATTTAAAAAATGGTCGTGGCTATAGCTCAATAGTAAGCTGCAAGTCTCTCATGCTCAGGGCATATTGGCCCAGGTTGAATCACAGGTTAAAAAAAAAAAAAATCTAACTCTTAGTATAATTCTGTGCTATTGTGACACCAAATGATAACCAGGAGTGAAAAGTCTTCCTTATGATTTGGATATGGTTGGTTCCCTAAAGTTCATGTGGTGGAACTTTGGACCTCAGTGTTGCTGTGTGGTTCCTGGTACATTTAAGAGATGAAGTCTAGTGCAAGGTAATTGTTTCAGAAGCTCCATGAAGAATAAACTAGCGCTGTCTCCCGAGAAAGGTCAAGGTCCAATTGGTAGGAATAGATTCATTCCTGACAGTGGGCTGTTAGAAAAGGCTTGGGCCTGATTTCTCACTGGTCTCTTATGCTCTTGCTTATACGCATGACACTTCTGTACATGATCATTTCTCTCGGCTTCTCTGTCATGTTAGGACACAGCCTGGGACCTTCACCTGCATGGCAGTCACCAGTCACCAGAATCTAGAGGCGTATAGGCATCTCAAGCACCCAACCTTAGATATGTTGTTATAGTAACTCAGAACAGACTAGCAAGGCCACGAGTCAGGAGGTGCCTCTTCTCTGTGCAACCACCACACTCCTTCCTGCCTCCCATCGACATTTTCAATTAAAAGAAAGGAGATTATGAGGTACCAGCTCATAACCATTTATAATTCTTTTCACATTTATTTACTGTGGATACCTGGACATATTATGATATACCATGTGCATAAAGGTTAGAAGACACATTGCCGAAGTTTCTCCTTCTACCACGTTGGTCTCAAAAATAAAATTAGGGTCTTCAGGCTTGACAACAAGCGCCTTTACCCATTGGAACATCTCACCAGCCAATTGTTGTTACCTTTGTATGGTCACATGATCAGAACTATACTGTACTCTAGCTACAAGAGAGGGTCCAAGGTATAGATGTCGATTTTTAGCTGAATGTAATTATCGATATGTATAAAATTGGGGTTGTATGAGTTAGTAGATAATGGAGTGATATATTAATAAGCAGTTCCTTATGAACTTGGTATGACTTACAGATAGCAATCTGAGCTTGCCAGAGCCAAGATCAGAATTCATCTTGTTTAGTTTCCTGTTCAATAGTTCCTAGCCTTTACTCTGCCACTGGGGGTTGAGGAAAGCCACCTCCATTTAAACCTTTTGTTTGTCCTATCACTTAATTAGTCCAAGACATGATGTGGCCATTTGGCTATTTTCATAATCATGCATAGCCTGTGTTGTTACACAGAGTTGTTATATAGCTAAACTTAACAACTCATGTATTTTCTTTCTTCATTAGCTTAGCCTCTGGTTCCTTGCTTCTAGCAAAGGCATAGTTTCTGTGAGGCAAAAGTCACTTCAAACATTTTTAAGCCATTGTGGCTTTTCTAGATGTTAAAATTAACTTGAAAACTCCTGTTACCATCTGGTAACCCATTGATTTTCCCCACAAATGTTTACCAAGTGCTCACAACAAACAAGGCACTCTTACAGCTACTGAATAAAGGAAGCAAGAGGAGCGGACGCCAATCCCCGGAGTACTGACCACTTGGCAGCTGAGGGAAGGGAAGAGCCAGCAGTTAGTTGTATGGTGGTCTGATCAACCCTAATCTGAAAGTATGAAATCAAAAATGCTCAAGGTATGGGCTTGTGAGCCCAGATGAGATCCAGCCTGGTTATCACATTGGTGCTCAATATTTGATACATTTTGAATTTCACACTCTCAGGTTAGGGTTGTTACACTGGAAGTATACACAGATATTCTCAAATCTAAAATAAAATCCAAACTCAGAAACACACAGAGCCAAGCATTTCAGAAAATGGACTTGACCTACACTGTGCTAGGAGAGGCACCAGATGCCAGGCAAGACAAAGAAGGGCATCCTCATGGGGAAATACCATGGCATTTGGCATTGTCAGAGTACAAACAAGCATGATGCTTAACCCCATCTCAAACCTTTTGCCATCTGTTTATCAGTATGCAAAATAGAGAGCAACTGAAAACAAATAATTTTGTTAGACAACTAGGTACTATGAAATTAAAATGAAGTGATTGCAGGTGTGGCTAAATACTACATCTTTGTGTGTGTGTGTGTGTGTGTGTGTGTGTGTGTGTGTGTGTGTGT